>PVJO010026352.1:0-21255 GCA_004026905.1 Hystrix cristata
GATACCGGGTTGTGACAGAACAGACATAACATGGAACATTCTTTACTGACCACCCAGTCCTGACCACCCAGTAATTGAGGTCGAGCTGCTCTATCCTTAAACTGCTGCTCTTTCAAAAGACACCTATCAAGTGCGACGGCCACAAACACCAGACTAGATGGAGCAAAAAGAGGTGGATCTGAGTTTCTGGGACACTGGCTATTCCCACAAAAAGCACAATGTACATCTCCTTTATTAGCCCTTCTTTCTTGCCCTATATCTATGACTCCTGGCCCTCTGGGGTTAAGTTGATTAGTCAGCAAATCTTCTGCTTCTCCATTCTTTGGCTGCTGGATGTAGCCTTTCTTCCTCCCCAACCCTCCTGTCTTAGGCTTGGGTTTTCCATGAGCGGCCAGACCTGGGTTCTGTAACGAGGCAGCAAAAGGTCACTCTGGATTTGAGTCTTGGCCCTTCCCTGGAGATTTCTGACAAAAGCCAGAGCCTCTCCCCTTGCCTCAGCTTCCTCGCCCACAAAATCAAATCACTTATCCCAGTAATTCGTCCAATTTTTATTTGTATATTTTAAAAATAGGGAACTTCAGTTCTTGAAGGAATCATGATAGAACTCCAATCAAATGAAAAGTGATTGCTTTTCAAAATGCAGTGAGCAGCTCCTGCGGGCTCGCCTGCTGTCCCTTCCACAAATGCCAGAATGATGAGTGTCCATAAGGCCCCATGGACATTTGCCCAGGATTAAACAGACAAAGCTTGGCATTGACCCTCCCCTCAAGGTACCGCAGGAGCAGATCAGAGGGCAGGGGACTCTGCCGGGGGGATGGCAGGAGGATCTCAGGAGAAGCCGTGCACGTCAGCTCCAGGGGGCGAAGCAGCTGCTCCTAGCAGAAGAACCCATGGAAGCCAATATCTGGAAGCTGTGTGGACACAACATCCCCCAGCAGCAGTACAGCAAGCACGAAGCCCGTGTTGACGCTGCTGGGGAGGTGGGTGAGGCAGGTGTACTGGAAGAGAGGCCCTGATGAGGGAGGGTGTTCAGTTCCATACCATAGCAGTGTTTGGAACAATGTGTGGAGGGTCCCACACTCCATCTGTGGCAGGTCTTTCTTCTTGAAGATCTCAGATAATCTCCCAGCTGAGGTGGGCTGGGCGTAGAGGGACCTGGATTGTAGGGCCTGAGCTGGCTCGTCTTGGTGCATAAACAAGCAGGGTGGGGTGAGGGTGGCACCCAGGAGGCAGTGTGGCTGGGGTGTGTGGTCAGGAACTGTGACTTTCAGTTTTCCTATCAGGTGCCTGGCTCTATCTCCCCAGAGGATGTGCCTGCTCATTATTCAACCCACAGCTGGTGACTGGATCCACACAGCTCAGCACAGCTAGATTGTGTCTAAATGCAGCCAAGGGAACAATCCTTGGTAAGTTGGGGGCTTCCCCATCTTCTCCTTTGCTTCAGCCTCTATTTTTAAGACTCCCAGTATCTTTTATTATAAGGTGCTCCTCTCTCCTTCCCATTCCTTATAATGATTACACAGGATTCCCTTCTAACGAATGGACTCTGCTATCTACTCTCTTAAGTTTGGACAGTTAGTTATTTCCCTCGCTTTTCATGTTAAAAAGAAAGCCACACTGTACACAATCCTCACACCATTGCACACTTTCATTTTGCTGTTAGGGCGAGACCTGGGCTGAGTTACTGGGCCACACGTGGGGCACATTTCATTGTTGGAAAGAAATTGCTTATCATCCTTAAAATCTCTAGAGCCTTCTATACCTCCATCAACCACAAAGGGGCTGTGTGCCTGCACCTGGCCAGCCATGGATCTTGCTGGTCATTTTGCAGTTGTTTAAACTGCTAGTTTTAAACTGTATCTCTTTGTATTAACTTACATTTCCTGATCATGGGCCTGCGGAGGAGCAGCCAGGGCACTAAGGAAAGGACTTCTACCCCTTCACCCGGAAGGTCGCTGGCAGCATCAGGGAACAGAAGGAGAGGAAGGTGGGGAACGGGGCCTGACATGTAGTCCTGGATGTCACCTGAGGAAGGACCTTTAGAAGTCCACACTCAGGTTCTGCTCCTCTTCAGTCTGTTGCTGGGTCCCATGCTTTTCACTTTTTCTTTGTCCTCATGTAAATATATTAAGACTTCAGGAAAGAGTTATGAGTAAATAAGTGGAATCCTCAGAAATCTTTTAGAGCTTTCAAAATTACTTGAAAATAGCCAAGTAATTTATATGTAATCTGAAACATAATCTTATCGGTTTCTCTGCTGGAAGGCATTGACCATAGAGACAGAGAAGAAAAACTAATAGGCTTAGCTGCTAGGAAAGGTGAACCTCGCTGACATTTTCAGTGGTAGTGGATCCTGTGTCCAGAGAACGCCTCTCACACCCCAAGTTTGGGCCAGCCTGAGGCATTAGGATGCAGACCACCCACACTGGTTCTACACGACTTATAGGGGCTGCTGCAGCAAGGACAGCAGGTTCCCTGCTGGGCTGGGTGTAGTCTCCTGGGGAGGCAGTTGCCCACAGAAAAGGACACAGGTACAAGTACCAAGAAGGTCTCCATATTCCTAGAAAGCCAGAGAGAGCGCAGGGCGGCCAGCAGGGAGGAGGTGGCTCATGAACTGTGCTTCCCATGAAGGAAAGGTGGGGAAGACATTCCAGGGAAGGACACAACCCCAGCGAGGGCCTGGAGCCTTAGAAGGTAAATCACGGTCATGGAAGGGCCCTGGAAAGAAGGTGCATGGGACAAAGGAAGAGGTGAGTCCAGAGCAGCTGCGGGACTCAGGAACTTGAACTTCACCTTGGCAGGCCATTAAAATTCTTCAGGAGTAGCCTGTTGTCTTAACTCATTCTGCCCCTGCCCAAGGAGGGTCCCCTGCAGCCACTGGCAGGGAGAATCTGTGCACAGCATCTTTGCTTCCTGGGGAGAGCTCAGGCCACAGCTGACTGAGAAGGGAGGAGTCCTCATGTGCTGGGTGCAGGTGTCCGGGAGAAGGGCTGGGGGGGGGCCACCTGGGCTTCCTCCCAGGATCCCCCTTCTCTTCCCACCAATCACCTTTCTGGGAATTGAGCTGCAGGCAACTTGTCCTATTAGGAGTCTGTGTGTACCAGGCAGCCAGGAGCGAGCACTTCCTACATAAGCAGATAACTGAGGCTCAAATGAGGTTCAGAGCAAGGCCAAAAGTGACAAGGATGAGACCCACGATGCAGACTACTTACACATGTGTGAAGTCCCTCATGATCCTGCTCTTTCTGCCTACCCGCCTTTCTGATTTGGCTTTGCCAGTCATGGATGAGGACACAAGACAGGGACTTAGATGGTGCAAGGCATGGAATGAGAGGGTCATTAACAATGAACATATATAAGAGTAAGTATTTTTGTGTATTTAAAGGAGTACAGTATTGTCATCGGAAACATGGACTTTACATTAGAAAGATTTGGGGTCAAGTCCTGGCCCAAGCACCCCTGTAAAAACAGGGCATGTTACATTACCCTCAGGGGACTTCCATCTACTTTAAAGTGGGAGCCACAAAGATTCTTACCCCATGGAGTGTGTGATCATAGAATGAGGTGTGTAAGGGGCCTGCACCTCACAGAACCTCAATAAACCCCAGTCGTTATCAGTAGCGAACACAGCCCCAGGTACTCGCCAGAACATTCCTTCCCATCTGTTCTGTGTGAATTCTATTGTTTCTGTATGTCCATGTCCTCATTCCAGAATCTCCTCCGTGTTCTCTCACAAGACACTAGGCCTCTGTCTTGGTGGAAGTGAGGGCAGAGGGAGCTGGATGACGGCCTTTCTTTAAATAATAACTTTACAGCTTGGTGGACGGTGAACGTGCTCAGTGACATCTATCAGATGTTTCCACACCCCAGAGATGCGCGGCAGACCTGGCTCCTGGTGCCGATCGCTATTGCTCCAGCTGTTCGTATCCTGCTCTATAATCTGTTTCCCTCTCTCCTCCAGCCTGGACACCCTGGTGAGCACTAAGGAAAACCTCTCAGAGACATCGTTGTCATCACCATGGCCTGGGCACCTTTCACAGGTATTCACTCTTCTCTGGCTGTTTCTGCTCACAAACTAGAACTGAGGTGTCTGCTCTGAAGCCAAGATAGCTTGTAGAGACCGAGGGACCCAGGGATCTCGGTGTCTGGGGTCTGCGGGCCTCCCCTCTGGGCCCTCTCCTCAGGGACAGAGTCCAGGTGTCCCGTACTCCCTGTGTTGCCTTCTAGCCAACGCCTGAGCTGGGGCCAAGACAGCTCTGAGCAGGGAGGACGGGAGGGGGCGGTAAGAGAGGGAGGAGCAGAGACTGCTCCCTCCAGCTCCTGCCCTCTGGGGACCCAACTTCTCTGAGTGAATCAGCAGGAAAAGTGACCCAGAGTGCCACTGAACTGGACCCCAGGGTGACGTCTGCCACCTCCCGTATATGTGACCTGGAGCCCTTACTTAACCTCTCGCATGAGAACAATATCTCCCATGGTTTTGTGAAGACCAGTTATAACATGGAGACATGGCTTGGCCGGTCCTTGTCATGTAGTAGGTCTTCTGTGAGTGAGGGTCTCCCTCCTCCCTGGACCCTTCTAAGTTCCTCCCCCCCCCTCCACTTCTGAAGTTGCACACGGGCATTTGCCCTGCCCTGCCAGTGATGGGCATCTGTCTAGTAGGTGTGACTGAGGAGGCAGGGAAGGACTCCAAACATCTCAAGAAAAAGTAAAATTAGAAACTATACCAAAGATGAACCCCTCCCCAATTCAACACCATCCCTCTTCAGTCCAGTTTCCTTCGCCCTTGCTCGGGTGCCTTCAAACCTAGTCCTTCCTCAATTCTTCACCAGCCCTGGAGGGCAAACCGTGCCATCAGCCGGCAGGGTGAAGAATAAGGGAGTTAGGAAAATTGGAAGTTAGGAGCTCCCAGCAGGCTTGGGATCCAGAAACAGGGCTGGCCTTGTTGCATTCCTTGTGATAAACTTTGCTTTGTTTAATAAATATGCCAGGCTGGGGTCAGGGGTGCCCCTGGGGAGGAGGCCTGTGAGACTCATAGAGGTCAAAGGATCAGGGCAGACGGTCCGAATGCCCCATCACCACCCACCCTGAGGACCCTCTCCACTGCCAGGGCCGGGGCCTCTGTGATTAGCAGGAGTCCTCTTCTGTGATACTTTCTCTCAATAATGGGTAGTTTAAACTATTGTTTTTAAATTAAAAAAAAAAAACCTCAGGTATATTATCGCATAGAATGCAGAAATCACTTTTAGTTTTGGGGTTCGATGGGAGAATTTTTGAGCTGGGGTCAATCATGTTGCCAAGGCTGGTCTCAAACTTCTCAACTCAAGCAATCCTCCTGGCTCATCCCCCTGGTGCTAGGACTATAGGTGGTGCCACCACATCAAGCTAGGGTTTTTTTTAAATGTGGGATTTAAATATAACATTAAAAAAAAATGTTGGTGAGTTAGTCCTGGATTCAAATCCTGAGCTTTCTGCTTTGGGTAGTCATTTTTCCTATATGAATCTCTCTTCTTTGAAAAGAGAATAACAGCTCTCTTGTTTTTACATTGTAGGAAATACACTTTATATCATGTGCTAGTATACATATGTATTTATGCTGCTCCCCCATCCCTCATCTGCAATCCCACAGACTCCAAATCCCTGCAAATTACACACTTTCTTGGCAATAGAGAGGACAGTAACTCTGTCCTTTCTACTGGCCTGAGACTATTTACAGTCTTTACACCGTTTGTCTCATTTAATATGAATATCCATTTGTCTGACAGTCTAATCAGTGAGAAAGAGAGGCAATACGATAAAAAACACAATGAAATTTAAAATTTATAATAAACTTATTATAGTAAAAGTCTCATCACAGTTAATCCTCCTCAAACACTCCCCTGACTTCGCACACGCTTATCCCATTATCCTTGCCACCTCCAGAATCAGTTCTGGAAGTTGTCTTACATGAGGCACTTCATTTGTGCTGTCCTGTCTTCCTTGATGTCCTAAATAGATTCAAACCATTTACTTTTCACGGTCGTTTTGACTCTGCGGAAGAGCCAGGCGTCTCATGGCCCCAGACTGGTGAATAAGGTAGATGAGGACACGTAGTAATGGTTTTACAAGTCTGCCTTCTACTGGATGGCACTCAGCAGCAGCACATACCGTATTTTAATCCCATCCTGTGAAGACACTGATGAAGGAGGACTTCCAAAACTGCTTCGGAAAGTGTCAATAACAATGGGATAAATGCGTTTGAAGTGAGAGGGAAGAGTAACAGCAATGTGTCTTCTACTGCACTAATTTCTAAAAAATTTAAAAATTCACTGTATATATTGATCGCCCTGAGTATGTATTTAGAGTAATTCACAAAACAGTACACAATCAGTCTATGTCCAGTACACTCCAATATTGCCATTTCTATTTCCTTTTTAGAGTACTGCTCTCGACCTACACTCATTTCAGAACCCACAGAAGGGTTGAGAGTCACATTCAGAACATGCTGGTACACAGTGTTGGACTCACAGTAAGCTGTTGGGGGACGGCACTTTCACTATCTGACAGCAGTAAAAAACAAACAAACAAAAAACAACAAAAGCTGGTTTTAAACAATGTATTTTTCAGAAAAGCACCATGGTACTCTCAGCTACACAGGAGGCTGAGGGAAGGGAATCTCCAATACAGGCCAGTCTGGGCAACCTACCAAGACCCTATCTCAAAATAAAATAAAAAGGGTGAAGAATATGGCTCAGTGTTAGCACACTACCATAGCATGTATGAGGTGCTGGCTTTTACTCCCAGCACCACAAAAATAAAACCAAAAAACCCGGCAGTATTTCCTTGGTGAATTAGTCATCTGGAGCTGCCACCATAGAACATCACGGGCTGGTGGCCTGAACAAAAGACCTCATTTGTCTAAACTAAGCTGACTTCTTTATTGGCCTATTTCCAAGCACAGTGACAGTGTTAGGGCTTTAACGTAGGAACGTGAAGGACACGATTCAGTCCATAACGCTGGAGACTCCATCAGAAGTTTCCACATGACAGCTGCTCCGGAAGGTGACCACTTAACAACCATGTACTCCAGCCATTTTCACTGTAGTCTAACTTCCCTTTTTTCCCCCCAACTAGAGAACGGCAGCTTCCTTGAGGATATCATTGAGTGTCTCCAGGACATAGTGAGCAGAGAAGATCTGCAGCTACTGGTAACTGAAGATGAAGCCTGGCAGACGGTCTTGGCAGAGGCAGGATTGCGCAGGTCACCTCCATAGGACACCCCAACAATGCCACTCAGGCCCCTGCGGGGCTGGCTTCTCAGTGCACACAATCCTCCTCCAGGCAATTTTCTGTGGTTGGGATTTGAGGGTACTTTTCTCCAACAATCGCTGTGGGATGTTTTATCCGTGTCATTCCCTGGCAGTGAATGGCCTTAGGGCAAAGGGATATGATGACCACAGGGGACAGGATCGCTTCTGCCATCTGCTAGGTGTGTGAACCTTGCAAATTACTTCACCACTTTCTGCTTTAGTTTCTTCATTCAGTTTGATTGTGAGAAAAGTAAGATAATGTAAGTAAAATGCTCAACACATGGCTGACACAGAGTAGGTACTCAGAGGAAGTTGATTTTTAAAAGACCAAGTGTGAAGAAAACAGGGCTAAGTGTCTCCTCCTTGGAGAAGGGAGACAGAAGAACTTGCTTTAGGACAAGTCAGAAAAATCTAGATGTGACAGACTCATGTTCCAGGAATTCTTCCTTGGGCCACTTTTCTTCCCGTCTGAGAAACTGTACAAACACAGGCTCTTTCTGTGGCCCAGGAGGCAGAAAGACCAGAGTGAGGTCACACAGAACTGGGTGGGACCCTGGGTGTCCCTGCCAGCTCCAGGGCTCCAGGATCGTGCCTTGGAGATTCCGATTGTCAGGTGTCCACTGGGAAGAGCAAGGTTGGGGACACAAGGCTGGAACCAGAATAAGACAAAAGAAGAGCTAAAGTCACAAAGCATAGGAAGACCATGGGCAGCAGATGACCTGTCAGTGGGAAGGAACATTTCCTCTCTCTGTGTCATCCATCCCTGACCATCACAGAGGGCCGTGGCTGGTTATTTTGTCCCTACCCTACTGGGCTTTGCACAGTTCTCAGCTGCAGTGGGGACCCTCTTGTCATGGAGTAGCCAGTGACAAAAAGGGAGATAGTATACCTTAGTGACAACTTCCAAAGTCAGGACAGTAGGCTTCCTATTTTGTGTACTTTGAGAGAGTCTGAGGACACTCAAAAGTCCCCACCACAGATGAAAAGATGTCCTGTCATGTCTTTGTCAAATTCAGGTCTTTTCAGACTTAGCAATTTACACAGAAGGGTCTCAGTGTCTCATGTGTCTGCACATGGCCTTGGCTGCACACAGAAGAAGCGGTCTCCAGCTAAGGTGTCTCTTACATAGTTGACAGACCACAGTGAGGCTCTGAAGGTTGGGGTGCCAGGTGTGGGTCAGGAGGTGGCAAAGTGAGGGGAATCAGGGCCGAGCCGGGTCTAACAGCCAGCTCTTCTGCTTCCCAGTGACTGGGGCAGCAGCCAGATGCACTGACCTTCAGCTAAGAAGGACAAAGGGCATCGGGCATTGGGAGAGAGAAGACAACGATTTTTTAGCTTCCTTCTGTCTCTGAGGATTTATTATTGACATTATAAGTACCTAGCATCAGACAAAGTCTGAGACGCAGACCAAAACCAGGCTTTTTTTTTTTTTTTTTTTAAACTCCCTGTAATATTAGGACTTGAACCCAGGGCTTTTGCACTGAGCTATCCTCCAGCCCTTTGATTTATTTTTTATTTTGATGCAAGTTCTCACTAAATTACTACATTGCCCAGGCTGGGCTTGCACTTGTGATCCTCCTGTCTCTGCCTCACAGAGTGCTAAAATTATTGGTGTGCACACCAACACCCAGATTCCACTTTTATTATTGGCACTACTTGCAAACTCCAGGAATTCCCAAAGCCAATTCTAGGTTTTCTAATTTACTAAGGGGACTCAGAGCTTACTGAAGATGCTAATTACAGAATCATGGTTTATTAGGGGAAAGAACACTGCTTCAAATCAGCCAAAGGAAGAGACGCACAGGACTGAGTTTAGGAGGATTGAAAGCAAGAAGTATCCAGTGCGCTCAGGACAGAGCGAACTGCATTAGTCACGTGTGACCGTTCACATCAGGAGTTGCCAAGCAGGGGCTCACTGTGGAAGACACTTTATTCTGATTCAAGTCAAAGCAGTGAGGATGACTTCACTCAGGACTGGTGCACTGGGGAGCAGGAGAGTGAACAACTGTGGCTGTGATAAAGAAAACAGGGAATTTGGCTTCAACAAGCAGAGTGGGGGCAGTAGAGAGCAAATTATTAACAGAAACAGCAGGACTAGGGGATTTTGTGATGATGACTTGATGGGACTCTTTCTGAAGCAGGTCAGGGACAACTACAGCAAACGCTGGGGATGGGAACTTGGTGAGTTATCAGGGTGGGATATTAGTCACTATCTTCACTTGGTAGGATTCTTTCTAATCATGAGCGATGTGGGTAAGAAAACATAGGATAGAGATGGAAGGCCAAGAGCAAAACCCAGTTAGGAAGATGTTCAGAAGAGCTTAACTACATTCTCATCAAAGAGTCTTTTTCTTTATTTTCTTTTTTCTTTTTTGGGGGGTGGTGCTGCTGAGGATGGAGCTCAGGGCCTTGTGGTTGCTAGGCAACGCTCTACCACCGAGCTAAATCCCCAGCCCCAGAAGAGTCTTTTTCGATGAAGCCTCAGTGTTGTCATATTTTTGCAGGATGGATCACATATTGCCCTTGTCAAGTTCAGTGGGTCTGGGGTCTCCAGCTCAGCCTCAAAACCCTTCCAGGCTTGACCTTCTAGTCTTGGTGCAAAGTGAAAGTAAGTTCATTTGCAGAAGGAAGAGATACAAAGCCACTCTGAGGAGTGGGGGGCCCAGAGCTGGGACACAGCTGAATCTGGGGCCACAATCATGTTCCATGGGGTAGGGGGCTGTCTCTATCCCCCTGAGAGTTGACACCTGACTTATTGATATTGGCTTGGGTTTTGTAGGCTAATAGGGGAACTTGTGTAGGCATGGCAACTTCCATAAGGGGAAACTAGGGTAGAGAGTGTTGCTTGCCCAGAGGCAGAAGCAAAATCTGCAACTTGTCAGCTTCAGAAGAAAAACCACACAACTGGAAACTACTTACCTCAGAGGCTGCATCTTTCGTACCCTCTGAAAAGGCCATTTCACCCTCCTCGGGGTCCCTTCTGTGGTACACTCTAATGACCGACTGGAAGTCTCCCGCCCACGCTGGAATCAGTGCCTTGAGCGTCAATTCCTCTGGATGTGAGAAATGATCCCAAGTCCCTGTTGTACATCACGCCATTAAGGTTGAGCATCCTTCATGAGAAATACTTGGAACCACAAATGTTTGAGTTCTGGATTTTTTTCTGATTTTCAGATGTTTGTAGATATGTCATGAAATATCTTGGGAATGAGACTCAAGTCTGAACATAAATTCATGTGTGTATCTTTCCACCCTGTACACATTGTGAAGGTGATATACAATATTTTTAGCATGCCTTTGTCTTCACTGTGACCTATCTCTTAAGGTCAGGTGTGGTACTTGCCGCTTGTGACATCTTATCAGAGATCAAAGGTTTTCATTTTGATATGGTTTGGATTTAAGATTTTTGGATTAAGGATGCTCAACTTGTACAGTATTGTAGCCAAAATCCAACAAAGACATTCCTAGGAAGGAGGACTTTTTAGAAATGTAAGGATCACATCCTAGTAGCAGGTCAATTCCCAGTAGCTGAGAGCATACACAATATTTGATAAGATTAATTCTTCACTCTACACTAATATGCTCAGAACAGCAGTCTCACAAGTCCCACTTGTCTATTTTGCCTTCACAACACCCACCATGCAAAACCTTGGCAATCATGGCAAGGACCAGAGTGAGGAGGCATCTTTCTTGAATGCCTTCCACTAAGGGGCATCTTCTGATGACTTTTACTCTTTGCCCCCTTATTGAATAAGGACCGCAGGGCACTTCAAATGACCAAAATATGGTCACCACTGAAGGAAAAATTTTGTACACTTGTACAATTCTTTCCCTTCAGATTTATAGTTAAAAGCTCCGTGACTGGCCCAGGATCGTACTTTAGAACCCATTTTACAGATAAAGGAAATACCTTTCTTAATCTGTTGAACTTCACTGTTACAGGGATGAGGCAGACGTGCTACGTGAAGCTCTGAAGGGGCTCACAGATGACATGGCCAAGGATGACCAAGAGAGGCAGCAAGAAGGCCAGCAGGCTAGAGAGAGGTTTTTGGACTTGTTTCCTCAGCTGAAAACAGAGCTCACAGAGGACATAAGAAAGCTCCGTGACCTTGCCGGCCAGGCTAACAAGGTGCACTGGACCTACATTCTCACTGAGGTGCTAGGCATCCCCGATGCCACTGCCTCTGATATTTTAACCCTCCTTGACCTGGTTCTAGCATCCTCCACAGTGAGGAGCCATCCAGCACCCTCAGGAGCAGGTGACAAGTCCAGAGCCAGAAGCAGTGTGATCGATTCATCCACTGGCCCGGTGGAACACTCGAGCACATTGCCAGACCAAGCCGAAGCCAGAGATTTGATGTCAGCCATTGTGGAAAAACTGACAAGGTTTACAGAGTCTGTGGGTCGCTTCCCTCCCAAAGTTTTTTCCCCAACCGAGAACTGGAACCAGTTTCTGAAAGGCATTGGAAAGAACATCAGTGCTATTGTGCTGGCCAGTAGTGACCCTGAGCTAATAAACAAGGTCAAAGTGGCTATAAAGATAGAAAATATCATGGTCCAAGGTGGTACTGGGGTGGTGCAGTTAGCCCTTGGACACACTGCTACAGCAGTAAGCAGAGGGACCAAGATATTTTGTACAGCCACTGGAGCTGTGTTCTTAGGGTTAGACTTGTATAACCTCGTGCAAAACTCTCTGCATTTGGAGGAAGAGGAAAAGTCAGTATTGGCTGAAGCACTGCGGGAGCAAGCTCAGGAGCTGGAGAGCACACTGGAGCATCTCAGCCAGGTCCATGAACATTTGAAGCCAGGCTCAGATCAGTGACTCCCTCCTCGCAGCAGCACCAGGTCAGAGAAGATGAGCTACACAGAGACATGGGCAAACGGAGGCATTTTCTTAGAGGGGAAAGAGGGTGAGGTCTAGCGCATGGACCTGGGTGTTAAGGAGTTTGGCATTTTTCTGGCTGAACATGGCTAGGGAGGGAGGTAAACAGAGAGCAAGCAGGTCAAAGAGAAGGCAGAAAGCACCGCCTGAAACAACAGACAAGAGGGGACAGATGAGTGTAGGGAATCAGAGGAAATGGTTTGTTTTGGACTAAAGAATACACAGGGGACTGCAGAGAGGCAAGTATAGGAATAAACAATGGAGAAGGTCACAAATATTTAAGAGTCAAAAATGGGAGGAGGCCAGGGTTCAAAATAGTAGTTACAAGAGAAGAAAGAGTAGCTGCATTGCAGAACATTGTCTGAGCCCGTCCCTGGTGTCCTCAACCAAACCCGTCCCCTGTCTCTGCATTGTCTACTCACTATGGTCTCAGTCAGTGACTTGCAGGTGATGGTAACGGTGGTGGTTGCATTCATAATGACAGCAGAGAAGTGCAGCATTAGGCAAGTTGCCATGTCTTTTGGGGGCCAATATGCAGAGAATGATCAATAAAATTCCAACAAAACTCCAAATGTCATGTTGTAAGAAGGGAGGTTGATCTGGAGATGGGAGCAAACTCAATTCAAGAAACAGGGCAAGGGATATGATGGTGTGTAAACGCCAGCTGCCTTGTGGCTGTTCATGTGTCGTTCATCTGTTGTTCATCTGTTGGGGGGCATGCTGGACAAGATGGTATCTCACATCCATCTGGCTCTTTTTACGGCCCTGTGTTCTACGAACTTTGGTTCAATAAATATTCAGTGACTATTTGGGGAAAAGAATGAGTATGAAGAACCAAAGGCCATAGGCAAAAGCTGCCATAAGACCAAAGAAAAAAGCCAGGAGATTCAGGATTATACAGAGTGTACATTCCACTGGGGACCTTTTCATGGAAGCTGGTAAATAGCAGCCACAGAGTAAGTGGGCCTTGCAACTTGGGCCAGAGAGAAGGGCTTAGACAGTGGTCAGAACAAAACTAAATTCATCTAAGCTGGAATGTACTTGGTTTATCTCATGATACTGTAAAATGTGTCAGGCCCATTCCTGGCACTGATGCTGCCAGGATCTGGTAAGAAAGTCTTTTGTACCATGCCAACGATTGTGATTATCTATGATATGATGGGAAACAGTGCAGAAAAAAAGAGGGCCATGGTTCTGTTGGAAGAATCACGTCAGTCGCATCTCAAGATGCTGCGGTCGGGTCAAGCTGGTTCCCTCCACTACACACTGAGCCCTGTTGTGCTCACTGATTGCCTTACCTTAGCGTGAGATGCCTGACTTCCCTTCCCCACAACCTTCTCAAAGGGCCTCAGGGAGCAGACCCTCCATGGCCTTCCTGCTTACCCCCTGGGCTCCTGCTCTCCCAGCCGGTCATTTCCCTCAGGCTCTGGCACCTGCAGCACCCCTGGACACGGGGGTGAAGCGCACCATGGCTGGCTGGGGCTGAGCACAGGTGCGTTCTCCATCCTCCACAGGTGGAGTCCTAGACTGACAGGCAGTCCAGGAGCTGGGTTAAGATCAAAAGGGCCTGAGTACAGATGCTAGCGAGGATCAGAGGTAGAGGAACAGAGAGAGAGACACCTAGAGAGCAAACATTCTCATTTAGATACCACTATTGTGCTTCCCTTAGACTCATGGGAGAGCATTTGTGTCACACTGTCCCTTACCCCATCTCTGCTCATCCTCCACCCTGGCCCAGATTGGCCATTGTGAATACAGAGTTGATTATGCACTTGCTTCCAACTCCAAAACAGTCCTTGAAGAAATTCTCCTTGTACGCAGACCAGTGTTTTAAAAATCAAAACAATGGGTAAGTCTGACAGAATGAACACCATCATATACTGTCCATGTTTAAACATTAATAGTTTCTGACCCACTTATTCAACTTGTACAAATAGAAAATAATCTCAAATACAGTAAAAATTTCCTACCCAAGAAAAATGTTCACTGCACTATTACTTAAAACAAGATTTAGCTAAAAAAAAAAAAAAAGTAAGGTCTAACAGCAGAGGGGACTGGATAATCCGCAGCTAAACCAAGCACAATGTCAGGCAGGACTCTAGGCCCTCACAAGATGAAGGAGCTTGCAGAAGCGAAGAGGTACAGGAAGGTTTTTGAAACTGTAGGGGGAGGGGGTGTCCAAAATTTACTAAGACAGAAACTTGTGCACAGGGTACAAGGCACAGGGTTTGGAATGAGAAGAGTCATTGGTGACAAACACATATACATGAGTAAATATTTCTGTGTGTTTAAGGGAGTAGAGCATAGTCATCAGAAACATGGGATTTGGATCAGAAAGATTTGGAGTCCAGTCCTGGCACCATCACCTCTATGAAAACTTGGGCACATTCCCTGACGTGGGGAGGTTCATGACTTTAAAATGGGGGCCACAAAGGTGCTCATCCCGTGGAGTGTGTGTCATCATGAAATGTGGGAATATGTAACACAACTGCCTGTCACAGACCCTCAATAAAGAGGTGCCATTATCATCAATAAACACAAATGTTCTCAAGGCCAGGTAATTAGCAGAACGTTCTTTCCCATCTGTGCTGTGCATGGCTTCTACTGTTTCTACATGGATATGTTCTCATCCCGCTATCCTCTCCCTGGACCCTCTCAGGACCCGAGACCTGTGCCTGGCCAGGGAGAAGGAAAAGGGAGCTGGAGTGGGGTTGCCACCTTTCTTTAAATAGCAACCACAGAGCCCAGGGGCAGAGAACACACTAAGGGAAGCCCATTTGGGCCACTGCTGACGCCTAGCAGGAACCTTAGGGAACCTGACCACAGGCTGCTGCTTACTGCTGCCTTAGATGGCTCCCATCCCACCCCACAATTCATTTCCTCCTACCCTCCAGCCTGAATGGCTTGGGAGCTATAAGGAAACCCTGTCGGAGAAGCCACTGCTGGAGTCATGGCCCACGGGCCCTCTCAGGTCCTCCCCCGTCTCTTCTCCAGCCAGGTCCTGCTTGAACCGAGTCGAGAGATGGTACTGCTCAAACACCAAGGAGCCGTGGGCAGAGAAGGGATTCTCCAAGAGGACAAGCGGGGTCTCCTGACCGCAGATCTGGGCCTCTGGTCTTTCTCCTCATGGTCACCGTCCACCTGCTCCAGTTCTTTCTTTCTTTCTGCCCCAACTTCTACCTGAGTCCTCAGATGAAGACAGGACAGACTCCAAGAAGTAGAAGGCAGTCAGAGAAGGTCAGGGAGGAGGAGAGAAAGGGGCAAGAGATGAAATGTCAGGATTTGGAGGGGACAGTGACCTGAAGGACCATCCAGTCAGTCACCTGCACTCTCCTTCTGGCTGACCCTGGGGTGCTGCCCAAGATGGAGCTGCTCCTCCCAGTTCGAGCCTGTGGCGACCAAGTTCGATTTGAGTGGCTCAGCCGGAAAAGTGGTCCAGAGTGCCACTGAATGGGACCCTGGTGTAAACTGTGCCACGTGCCATCTGTGTGACCTGGAGCCCCTCACCTTACCTGTCACATGAGAACAATGTCTCCCGTGGTGTTGTGAGGACCAGGTGTGATATGTGGCCAGGCTGGTGCCTGTCACGTAGGAGGCCCTCCCTGAGTGTGGCAACACTGTAAGTTCCAGACGTAAACTTCCCCTCCCTCTGCGCCATGCAAAAGCAGTGTGAGGGCCCCTGCCCCGCCCTGCCGTGACAGGTACCTGCCTACCAGCTATGGACTCTCACATGCACGGACTGACCCCAAATGTCTCAGGAAAAAGAAGTCTGCATCTCAAACCAAATCAACATTAGTTTTCCTTTGTCCTGTGTTCTTCCCCGTCACTCAGGTGCCTTGGAACCAAACATGTACCTCAACTCTTCACCGGCCCTGTACTCCCAGTGGTCACGGGGAGGACCAGGGAGTTAGGAAGATTGGAAGCCGGGGGCTCCGGCGGCCTGGGATCCTTGAGGCAGGACTCTGGCTGGTCCATTCCGTGGGATAAACTCGCCTTTGTTTAATAAATGGACTGGCCCGAGGTCTGCTGGGGAGCCAGGTCCCCTGAGCCATGAAGGCTAAGAGTTCAGGGTCCAGCTGCCACATAACTACACTCCTGGAGAATTCTCTCCATGCCAGACTAGGTGCCTCCATCGTTAGCAGAAGGACTCCTGATCGCATGATACTTTTTATTCAATCGTCTGTAATTTTTTTTTAATCTCACAGGTACATTATGTAGAAGTGAGATGATACTCAGCTCTACAGGTAGACATGAGGATCAAATGGGAGATGTTTGGACCAGAACTAGATTGCAGGCTGTGGTGGACTGATATGGTCACTGTGAGTAGGAATGCCCAGCTGGACTGAGTTGGTGTGGATCTGGGCATAGAAGATCCACCTGAGGATTGTTGCCGACACAACATAAAGGAGAACGGGAGCAGAAGATGGGGGCCGGCTGTTTCCCAGGAGAAGGTCTGTTGTGGCTGGTTCTCTCAAAAGGGATTTGGCTGTTCTCATTGCAGAAGGAGCTCAGGGCCTTGCTGTTGTCGAGGACGGCTGCTGTTGCTTAAGGTGAGCTCTGGTCTTCATCTCTGCTGCAAGCATTGTATCCTGGTTCCAGTAAAGATTTCTTCAGCCATTTAGTGCAGACACGGACGTACATGGGACATTGCTGTGGGCTCCCAGCCTTCAGTTAGATCTTTTGGGTCTCCAGTGCATAGACAGACATTCGGCACTCTTCCTGCATTTGGCTTGTGGGTAAGTGTTGTAACTTGTAAATGTCCCGTATTAAATTGGCTCTTTTGCAAACCACTGACTCTAGAAAGGTAACTAATACAAGGGCTAACTACACTGAGGCTTTCCTAGCTAAAGACCAATACTAGCTGACATGAATGAAGACACCAGACTGCAAAAGGAGTGAAAAGAGGGAGTTCCTGAGTACCTGGAAGATCTCCAATCCCAGAAAGAACATGAATATTATTCCTCTTCTTTCTCCTCCTCCACTTCCTCCTCCTCTACTTCCTCTTCCTCCACTTCTTCCTCCCCCACTTCCTCCTCCTTCGCCTCCTTCTCCTGCTGTTTGCCTATCTCTTCCTCATTCATCCTACCCTACATTTGTGATTTCCTGACCCACTTCTGGGGCGAGAAGTTGATTTGTGAGCAAAGTTCCCAACCTCTACAGTCGGGCCACTGAACAAGTCTTTCTTGCTCCCCAGTGTTCATCTCTGAGACATTGCTTTTCCCATTGGATGGGCTTCCGGGTCTCTGTTCTGTAACGAGGTGTCCCCAGATGGAAGTTGGTTTGACTCATGGCTCCTCCAAGAATGACTGGCTGAGAGCCACAGCCCTTCCCCTCATCTCAGCTTCCTCATCTGCAGATCAGATCACTAGCCTCAGAAATATGTCTGATTATTATCTGTGCATTTAAATAGGGAAAATGTTTATATTTATGGAATGATTCTAGAACTTCAATCAAAAAGAGAATTGAATGCACTGCAAATCATAGAGTGGTTCTTGTGTAGTTACCTGCTATTCTTCCTTCACAAGCTTGGGCTAGGAGTGGTCAAAGTCACCCAAGATGAAAAAGACCCGGAGGGAAGGGTAAGTTTGGCCTCTGGGCTTTAGCACCTCTGGCAGCACCTTCTAGCTGGGGCGAGGAGAAAGTTCCCCCAGCATCCAGCTGCGTGTCTTACTAACCTTAGGTGGCAGAAAAGCCCCAGATGGAAGCCTTGTTACCTGGAGGCGGCTGTACTCCAAGTTCCAAGTTCTTTTCCTACCGAAAAAACAACTGGACTGGATGAATTGAGGGCAACGAGAAGGTTTAAGTGGCAAACAAAAAGAAAAATGGCTGTCGCTGGCAGAAAGGGGAGAGAGAGAGTTAGAACATGGGACCTAGCGAACAGAGAGATGGCGAATAGAGAGCAGCCTCGTGGCATTGCCTCTATTTAATCACGTCCAAGTTCTCCTAAGAGTCTTGTGAGAAGGTGTGCTTGGATTTCGCCCCCCAGACTGACGACAGGTCTGGGTCACTCCTTTAGGTCCCGTCCATCTTCCCATCTTCTCTGCACAGCACTCTCACACCCTGGCACACTATTACTCTGCAGTCTGTCGGGGAGAGACCTGCGTTGAGTGGCCAGGTCATAATTGGGGACATTTTGAAGTTGATGGCAATTGCTGATCATCTTTCTAAACTCTGGGAACTTTTAATATTTAGCAGGGTTTGTTGAGATGAGTCCCCAGCAACTAAGGCAGGAACAAGGAAACCATTGGGAGTCTCATTAGTGGACAAAACCAAAATGAATCAATTTCTGGCAGCTGCTTTTTTATTCACCAAAAGGAGTCCAGTCCAGTAGTCTCTTTCAAGCCCACAGAAGTCTCCACTTAGTTACCTTAACAATTTTTCCAGATGATTTTAGATCACAATGGTCGACCACAAGCATTAAGCTATAGGCCTAAATGTTTTAATAAATTTGACTGTCCTGAAAACATATACAGATTGTTTTCCATGGAAATATCAAAACATAAAAAGGCAGAGACAAAAAAAAAAAGAAATTATTGAGCACCAAAAAGAATTTTTTCCGTTCGAACAGAGCAGCTGCAGGTGTTGTAACAGATCTCAGATGACAGACAGACAGAAGAACATACAAGACGCTTGTCTTCAAATCCGAGTGCGCTACGGGGATATATTAGCCATGGTGCCCTTTAGTTTCAGAACACTGGGGGGATTTCCTCTTTTTTCTTAGTAAACCTGGCCTAGTTTATCGTAACTAAATGGTTTGATTCTTGCCTTTCTGAGTTCTTCCTTAATGCAAAAGACAAAATACGTCTTTTGTGTCATGCCCCTGAACAACTTCTGTAATGAAGTGGACAAGTGGCCAGAGAGGATTTTTCGAGGTACCTGCATCTTTCCCGATATGAGTGAACAGCTTTTGTCTGCTGGACCATTTCTGTGTGCCTCGTGACAGGCATTGTCCATTCATACTGTCGCTTGTAGGATTCGGTCCTGTTCGCCCTTGCTGAGGGTCTCATCAAAGAAAAACATTCTGTCTTCCTGAGTTAAGAGTGACCCCGTCAAAAGTTCAAGTGTAGGTCAGGGTTGTTTGTAAAACTTTTTAGATTCTTTTTTTATTTTTCCCAACTCAGCATAAGGAAAATTTCAATGGGTTATGGCTTCTCTCCCATGATTATATAAGGGAAGTAGCTTTTTACGGGGTGAACTAGGCTTAGTGGGGTTTGTGTCCAAATATGATGAGGCTGTGTCTCTGTTCTTTCCCTCTGAGGATGTACATTTCTCTGAAGGAACAAGACTGGATGTAGCCATAAACAGTGCGGGATCTATTGAACAAGTGTAGCCCCTTTAGGATAGTTGCAGAGAACAAAGAAAGTTGCATGTAAGGAAATTCATTCTATTTTCCCTCTCACTTAGAAAAGAGGTCCAATTGGAGGATAGTATTAAAATTTAAGGAAGCGCCCAGGAGCCATTTTTCTCTATCACTCGGTGGGTACTGGACCCATGCCTCCATAGAATAAAAGATAAGAGCCTTTTTCATAAGAGTTTAGGGCTCTGCTTCTTTCCATGGTTTACATAGCCATCCCAAAGGTGACCAGGGACATACGATGGATTTTCCAGTCCCCAGCTGTGTCAGATAAAAGGAAAACAAAAGCCAGTAAGGTTTTAGCCCTTTGTGTCCTAGGAATTTGGCCCTGAGAACCTACCAGATTAGGACATGAGGTTATTGGTCTGGTGGGGAGTGACCTCGGCTGCCTGGGTTCACACGCCCTCCTCCCATCCTGGGAGCTCTGCTATGGAGCTAGTTGGCAGGCTGAAATATAGGGTCTAAGATCTCCACCACTGAGGGTGCCTCAGGCCATAATAGTTTTGATTATGGCTCCAGCAAGCTTATTTAAGCCATTGCTGACAGGCAAAATGTTCCTAGTAGGCTCTCCCTTTGCAGGTCTAAGGAGGGACAGAATGGCTAACCTCTGGAGAGTTAAGATTTCCTATCTGTTGGAAAGATTGTAATTAACTCTGGCGTGCTGAAATCCAAGGACGCATGGTACCAAGAGCAGGCCGGTAAGAGAAGGGAAAGTAGGGTGGGTCCAAATCAAAGGCCACATGGTATCAGCAATAGACTGATAAGAGAAGGGCCATTAAGTCAGATCCCAGTAGGGCTGTTCACATATTCTAACTCATGCAATAACCCGCATGGAACAGAAACCAGTTCATCTCGCCAGGCTCTTATGTTTTCTGTCAGTGGTTCTCCTCCATGACCGAGAAAGTGAATCGACATAGGAATATGATTTCTGGGTTGCCACCAAAAGTCTACAAAGTTCCTGTGATACTGATTAAAGCTCTTGTCCTTACTATACCTGCAAAAGTGACAACTTTGAGGTGGGCAGCCTAATTTAGAACTTACCTGTAGGTTCTCGTTTGTGGGATACAAAGCACCGATCACAGAAAAGAAGTCCTGGTCTAAGGTTTCTAGACAAACAGAATGTCTGGCATTGTCAGGACTCCTGATTCCCCCTCCGCATATCCATGGGCCTAAAGGAGGGTTTTCCGCCTATGCATGACCAAGGCAATAGGTATATGAGCAGTAGAGGGAGCATGCCACCACTTAGCACAACGAGGTCCAAGTCCACAGCGCCTCCATTATGGTTGGCATTGGTGCTCATTGCCCTGGTCTTGGGATCTCCTAATGCCCAATAAGGGGCCCAGCTAGAAGATGCCTACTGTGTTAGATCATGTAGGGGGGTATCTGCAGAAAGTGAGGCGAGAAAACAACAGAGTATCCTGTTGTGTTTTCTCCCATCTATTCTGGGAGAACTGTCTGTGTCTGGGGGACTTTCGTTGCCTTTTCTTGAAATTGCCCATACTGGCCACCAAATTTTGCCTCTGATGGAGGATCTCTGAGGGAGGGCAGGGGTCCCCTGGAATGATGCTAGGCCTATCTTCGGGTCCTTGCTGTCACTCTGGTGAAGAATAAAGAAGTGGGGTTCTTAGAGGAAAATTGGGGAGTCAAGACCAATATGGTGCAAAACAAAAGTTTATTTAAAGTGTGGCAAATGCAGAGGAAACAGAAGAAAAGCTACCTGAACAGCAGAGTGG
>PVJO010026353.1:0-21249 GCA_004026905.1 Hystrix cristata
GTGATTTCTCTTCCAGGGCTGGCAATGTTTGATTGCACTGGGCTTGTCCTTCCTGGACTGTGGGCACACGGTAAGCATCTCTAAAGTCCTGCTGACGGAAGAAGCCACTGGTGGCTATGCTAAGTAAACACTGGCCAGTCTGTCTGCGAGCCGCAGGTAGCCATCAGAGCCAGTGCGTTTCTATGGTTTACTGTGTGAACATAGCTACAAGTATGTGCCGTTGCACAGACTGCATTTAGGACTCAACTACTGGTTGGGAAGGACTTTATTTCATGTCTATTTGAATGATGGAGTTAATTTTGTTTTTTCCATGACCTCCTAACCTGAGACGGATCTTTGAAAAGCTGACAATTTGCTGCTGTCATTCCAACACTAAATGCTTAAGTGGCTGCCAAAGAGAATTCTCTATGCATGATTCTTAACCAGACAGTATGATTTTTTAAAACTGGAAAATGCAATACATTTTTCATAATATAAATTATAGACACGGCAGTTACAAGTATGCAAGATTTAATTATCAAAAGAATGGATTTTTAAAAGCTGAAAAATAATTTTATGCTTACCCTTTCATTTATTTGAATTATTTTTTAAAATGTCAATTACAGTGATTTCATCTATATGAAATATAAAATTAAGAGACATCTACCTCAATCAGGCTCAGGATTCTTTTACCTTATTTCCACTTTAAATTTCTCAGTGGAAATTAAGAGAGGTGAGAAAGCATTTTGAAGTTATAAAAATGGACAAATGGCAAAACTTCCCTGTAGAGAGTAGTAATTAATCACCTTCTAGGGACTTTCCTTCTAAACCTTAGCAGGATTTCCTTGGGAGTCCTAAGGTTCGTAACCTTCTTAGAACAGAGCCGTTGTGATGTATACTCCTGAGCACATACAGGTACAGAAAGTTCGCCTTCCCTAAGCAGGGGGGTAGAGATGGTAAAAGATGATAGTGTTTATGAATTGATGCCCTCACAAGACTTTAGGGTTGGGGAGTGAAGAAAAGGGAACAAAAAGGCATCTGTTTTATTCCCAAAGACCACCTCTCACCAAAATCATGGTTTTGTGTTGCACCACTCTGCTTCATGCCTGAAGTGACTTGCCAGCTAATCTTAGGAGCTGTGAACCTAACATTACAAAGCATATAGTCTCTTTCAGCAAGTCAGTAGGTGTCACTGAGATTGCAAAGTTCTCTCTGTCAGCAAGGTGAACTAGGCTCTCTGGCCCAGCTGACCCCTCAGAGGGATAAACTCTGAGACCAGATGGTGGTGCTCTGCAGTCAGACGAAATGCGTGTCTTCAGCATGGAGCTGCTGCTCCTATTTCAGCCACTTCTGAGGAAATGGAGCGTGAGACTGTGTGATTCTGTCAACCCAAATCACATTTGTCTGGTGCAGATAAATGAGCAAAGGCCTTGTATTGCCATTGTCTTGGTGAGAACGGCCATGGGAATGGCACTGAAGGACTTCACATTTTTGGAGCTTTCCTTCTCATGTCCTGGTTCACTAATATGCTTTCTTCATCTGAGTCCCAGGAGCATTATTCCTGATATTTTGCACACAGTCGAAAGTGCAGACTAGACAGATTGTGTTTTACAAAGCATTAATGGTAAATCATAGTTTATCACTGACCATACATTTTTCTTAGCTCCTCAGTAGTATCACACTGAATCACAAATGACAATTCCCCTAACTGTTCCTCCTACGTATCCCTCTCCTGCTTTGACCATTGTTCACCAAACTGGTCATAAACATACTTTGAAGGTATTAAGTACTGCCGTCTTAAGATTTTGTCTGCCTGTGGTAGTTAAAGGCCAAATATACCATCCCCCAATTCCTTTTAAAGATGATTTGGTAACATTTACCTTTACCCTGGGTCTGGGTGGATCCAATGTGTCTCAGATTCACAAACAGTTCAGGTAAAACCTGCTAGTATTCTTTTAGAAGTGGTATATTTGACTTATAATGATGGAAAGTTTCTTCCCAGGTAAATGGCATTTTAAATATTATGAGCGTACTATTTTACAGTGTGAATAACACTTCCATATTGTGTATGGCCATTACAGAGAGACTGTGTACTATAAGCAGTACTCTGTGTACAAGCAACAATGTGTAGAAATTTAAGTCTTCCAATGCCAGCACGTGTGGTGCATTTTGGCATATGTTTGTGTGTACTGTTGAAGGATATACAACTGTATTTTTGTAAATTGGTCCTTGGTCTCCTAAATGTGATCTGTAATGTTTTATTAGTACATGTGTACAGTACATAATGATTAAATTCATCATGGGGAGCTGGTACATGTACGTAACACGTCTCTAAATGTGACATGTAATAACTACTGCTGCTGGATCCTGGAAATTAAAGGTTTGATGGGGAGGAGCTTCAGTTTGGCTCCTGTGAGGTCCTACTCTAGGAGTGTCAGGAATGGTTACAACTGAGCTTTTAGTCACTGTTTTGATATGTATACTTAATATGTAATTAAAATTTTTTTCTTTTTCCAATTTGGTTTCGTGGTTTATTTTTTTAAAACTTGAAAATACTTTCTTCATAGAGTCTCCACAACTTTGATGCTGTAATACCAAAATTTTGGTTACCATCTGGAAACACACACTAAGCCCACACAATTAGTGCTTCTGTCCTTGAAGGGACAGAGAAATAAATGTGGTTAATCCTGAGAAAGCTTGGGGTAGGTGGAGATACCAAGACACTAATTTCTGTTACCTACATTTATAGTTTTGCTATGACCAAAGGTCATATCATGACCATGCTTAAACTTGAAATTTTATCCTGCCTTTTTCTCCTGTAAGCTGGCTATTCATCTACCTGTAATACTGTTTCACCAGTCAAGCAGACTTTTACATGCTGTATTTGTTGCTGATAAATACTGAGTGTTTAAAGAGAGAAACCAAAATCGCTTAGATTAAAAACAAATGGGAATATTGGCACACTTTATTAAAAACAGAGGCAAAGCTCAGGCACAGTAAACTACCAGCCCTGTCACCACACACATGCCAGAAAAATTTAAGTGCTCGATTTGTCCCAAGAGTGTCACTGGAACTTCATTTTATCTTTTCATTGCAAGCTTTCCCTGCCTGTCTCACAGGAGCCGAGTATTGTAAGTAATCCCGTAGTTCTCCGTGTTGGCCTTGTTTACCTCTCTGCTCTTGTTTTCGGTTTAATTTCACAACTAAAATAGAATGCAAAACAGTGTGAAGACCCTACTTGAAGCACTTACCTGCCTCTTGGAATGCCTTCTGCCCCTTGACTAGTAGGAACAGTGAGCCTTCCCTAACACCTCGGCTCAATGCACGTGGTGGTCTGAGCACTTGTGTTAGCTTCTTCAGTACTCATAGCAAGAGGCTCAGCCTCTGTATAGATGAGGCAACAGAAAAGCCAGCAGTAACTTGCCCACGTCATATTGATAGGAAACAGGTATTTGGCACATGAACCTGAGTAGCTTATTGCCGGAACCCACGTGTTGACTCCCAAGTCACCCTGTATACTGTGTAACACAACCTTCATGCTGGGTTAAAACACTAAGCTTAGTTAGCGACACCAGCAAAACCAACACATCAAAGCATTTGCTTGGCACTTGCAATTAGTATACTTGTAGCTCAGAAGTTGCCAACTACAGACACCGTTTGGCTTGTGCTAGATTTTTAAAGTTTGGATGCTGTGGGCAGGCTTAGAAAATGAGAAGAACCCTCTATGGTTCCACTCTGGTGGTAGCTAAGAAGCAATAATGGCTTTACTCATTTGCATTACCTCTCTGCCCCCGAAAGTGTTTTGGCCTGTTATATGCCAATTAGTCCTATTTCTTAATGTCTCAGAACCACATGACAAACTTTTCCAGTGAGGAAATTGTATCCACTAAAACATCTTAAGTGATGTACTATATGGGCATCAGTGAACTAGTGACTCCTTGCTCTATAGTGAGGAAATGTTTGTCTTTGCTTACTTGCAAATGGCTTCAATGAACTGGCAGTGTCAATTCTCTGACAATTGCTGTTAGCCACAAAATCCTGCAATTTAAGACCCTAAATGCAGAAGCAAATTGGTCTGAAGGGCTGTTTCCGTGCTTTAAAGCCAATGTCACTCTATTTTCCCAGCCCACTGGTCAGGGATGGTTTGTTCCTGGGCATCTTCTGATCTAGGTTATCTTCACACAATCATCTCAGCATTCCTGTGATATTATATGGGGCAGTTTGTTAGGTGTTAAAATATACTTTTATTGGAAACTAACAGGAGATAGTATATTAGTATTTTCTGGTATTTTCAAATTTAGCAATTATTCCCATTTTACACTTAAATGGAGTAAGCTTCTAAAAGGACACATGACTTGCTGAAGGTTATAAGAAGGAATAAAGTTTGGGCTTGAGCCTAACTCCATGCCCTTTCCACTACACTATAATAGGGATAATTCTTTTAATAAATTGATTTTCTGCACTAATTTACAGGCTGTTGATATCTAGGTACAATAATGTGCCTGAGGTTGGGGGTTTAACTCAGTGGCAGAGTGCTTCCCTAGCAAGTTCAAGGCCCTGAGTTCGATCCCCAGCACACACACGTGTGCACATGCACACACACACACACACAAAGTGCCTAAGCCCTAAATAATAACAGAAGGGATATAATGAGAATCAGGATGGTCCCAAGTTGTATTCAAGGGAGAGGAAAAGAACAAAAAGATATAACTTCACAGATCCTGGCCCCAACCATCTGGATTCATTTTCTAAGAGCAGGGTATGGGGATAGGTTTTACAAGCAAGTGAGGTGATTCTGATATAGGGTGACAAATTCATGGGACCCATAGGCCATCTCCCTCTCTCAGCACATTATCTTTTTGTTTTTTAATGAGAAGGTATTTTCTGCTCAGGTGCCAAAGGATAATGGGACCAGGATTACAAGGATCAGGATTTAGACCATTTAAAATCTGACTTCCAGTACACAGTCCTAAAATACAAAAGCACTCAGTATATATTTGCCCATGTTGTCCTGCTCTGAAGTCTCATCCTAAAGGGGCATGCCCAAGGATAGTCTGAGGACTAATTTTACTAAGGGCATTTGATATAATTTCAATCCTTAACTATCTTAGTTCCTATTATTTTATTTTATTATTGTTGTTTGTTCATTTGAGATAGAGTCTTGCTATGTAATTTAGATGGTCTTAAACTCACTGTGTAGGGCTGGAGATTTAGCTCCGTAGTTAAAGTGCTTGCAACAAGGACCCGAGTTGGATCCCCAGCACCGGGGGAAAAAAAACAAAAAAAAAACAAAAAAAAACCTCACTGTGTAGCCCAGGCTGGCCTCAATTTCTTGGTGATCCTCCTGCCTCAGCCTCCCAAATGCTGGAATACAGGCATGTGCCACCATGCCTGGCTATCAGTTCCTATTTTAAACAGAAACCAAATATCTCTAAGCCACTTCTTTTCTGAAATAAAAATACAGCAATACTGAAAATGGCCTAAATTAATATGCTAATGATAGGTGTTTTAAGTACTCCTTTCAATATTTACCTACTTGAAAATCAGTCTAACTCTCTTTCCATCTTTTTGTCCTCAGTATCACCTGGGATTGACAGCTCAGCCTGAACTCTACCTTCTCAACACCGTGGATGCTGACTCACTTGTGTCTAGATGACCAGCAGCCTGAGAGACTATACAGGAACTGCTTTGTCTATGCCTTTTGTGCCCAGTGTCTGTTAACATCTCTGTTAGTTCAGAGGTGAGTTTTGTTCAAGCACTTTGAACAAAAGACGAAGATTTCCTCATGGGAATTGTGTTGAAAGCTGACAGCTCAAAGTGTAGGTCAGAGACCCACCTACCTCACAGCAGCCATACCACAGGCAGAGTTAAATGACTGGCCTGTGATGGCCACACTCCCTATGGGCTTGTGTCTTTACTTCTAAGATTTAGAAAATGTAAATGTATTTAGGTAAACCTAAGCATACCAGTCAGGTGGAATTTTAAGATTATCTAAAAGTGACAGATCTTTTGTATGTTTTTTAAAATATCGTTCGGGTAAGTCAGGTATTTGTTTTGTCTGGGTCACAAGTTAGAAAAGAAAAGAAATAATGCTCTTTTTAATAGTGAACCTGAAAAAAAAAATAGTGAACCTGTCAAATCAATTGTCTTTTAAAAGTGATTCTTTTCTATGCCAGTCAAATTTCACTTCGCTTATCATCCTTTGTAGCTACTGATATTAGCACATCATTTCTAAAGAAAATATTTCATCGATTTGGTGATAGATCATGTTTCATCTTGGCCATCAGTCTGCTTCATAGTTACTGTCTTCGTTGTCACTTTTCTCAACCTTTTTTTCTAGTTACTAAACAGATGTGATGGTATTCCCCTAGCAGCGTAATATATAGTAACAAGATTCAGAAACCATACTTTAAACAATGATTAGTCTTCCATGCTGCAATATAACTTGGCCCATTCTGGCACTGAAATTTAGGAAGGAAAAAGAAGAAAATAATAATGTTTAACTGTATTAAGTTCTGGCACAAAGTAATGAGGTATTAGTCTCTCTTATGTTTGTATATTTCTATAATGTCTTTCTGTCCACTTTTCCCATTACCACTCCAAATACCATTTCTAGGTCCTTAGTCTGTTTCTAGGAGTAACTAATGTTGATATTGTTGGATCTCCTAGGAAATGCTAAACATTTCATTTTAAGATGTATGCCAAGTAGTATAAAGTTAACACTAGTCTGGAACATAGATTAGTCCACATATGACAACCTTCCTAAAGATTTTTTTTTTACTCCTGTTTCTAACTATGAATTTTTTCCTTAAAATTTTTGTGATAAAATAGTTCATATTTAAAAGTAAAGTTTTAGGATGGGGATATAGCTCTTGTCTAGTATGCAGAAAACCTTGGGCCCAATCTCCAGCACTGGCGGAAAAGAAAGAATAACAAGTTTTCTTGTAATTATCGAATTGAAAAGTGAGATTTACAGCACTGGGCTCAGATTCCTGCATGGAAATACGTTTGGCTGGAACTGAAGGGCAGCTATCCATTTTCAGTGCTGTGCCCTGCAGAGTGGCACACACCCCACCGCATCACTCCTCCTTTCCGTCTAGCTCCCTGCAGCCTTTGAGAGACCTTGAATAGCACATTTGTCATTCAGCATTAAATACCTGACCCCTCTCCACCTTACTTTAAAATTTTTTTACCTTGTAATAAGATTCATTCTTTTTTCTTTGGTGGATCTGTAACCCAAGGCCTTGTGCATGCTAGCAAATTCTCCACTACTCTCCAGCCCAAGACCTTTATTTTTCAATCCAGACACTGCCTAGCTTCATTTCCAATGGTCTGACTCCCTAAACGACAGGAGGTTTTCTAAAATGACACTTTAAAATTCCTTCATTTCTATTTCAGGTGCTCTTGAGACTTGAGATAAAAGCAGCAACTCTGCACCTTAGTTAGAGTCCTTCTGATATTAAAATGGAGACCAAATTAACATCAATTATAAATTTTCACTTGAAAAAAATTGAAGTTTCAATGTTTTCATAGTAACTAAGTAAGTTTCAGATAGTAACTCTAGATGAACCAGTATGTTAGATTTCCCACCCTCCCTGGGCAATTCCATTTCTCTTTCCTTATCAAAGAACGCTGGAGAAAGGAAACCTAAAAATGTAGGAACATCTGTAGTCAGAAGATACGATAATAAACTGAGTCATGCTGAAACCAGTAGAGGCAGTTGATATTTAAAGTGTGAAGGTTGGGTGAGCTTTTTTACAAAATTAAGAACATTTCATCATTCTCTAATTTGTGTTATACAAATCTAGATTTCTATGTGAAGTGTACTTATGCAGTGTATTGGTTTTACTGTAATGAAATACATGAGGTTGGTTATTTTGCAAAGAAAAGCTGTTTAGTGTGCAGTTCTGGAAGTTAAAAGGGAGGGTGCAGGCTTTGGCTCAGTCTAATAAAATAAAGGACCTTTTGGCTGTCATAGGGTGAATGGCATGGTAGGAGCATGTGCCAGAGGGGGAGATAAAGAAAAGGGGATATGGAACCAGAGAGAGCAGTCCAAGAAGGCCCTGAGTTCGATCCCCAGCACCAAAAAAAAAAAAGAACCTGCTCTCCTGAGACCTGCTTCAGTCATTTCCAAAGCAAGTGCCCCCAGTGACCTAACTTGCACCAGCCGCTACCTTTCAAGATGCAACCTAGTCTCCCCGGAGACTAGGCTTCCAGCACTTAACCTTTGTGGGACACACTGAAATCATTTCCAAACCATAGTGTCCAAATATTATGATCATATTAAGATTTTACCAGGTAGGCTTATAGGGTCAGAAGTGGAAGAGTTCCAGTAGCCACCTCTGGAATCACATATGGAAGAACGCAAAATGGCTCGTTGCCCACTGGAAGGCTAGAGGATCCAGTCCAAGGTCAAAGGCCTGGAGCTCTCTGCAGAGTCCAGTGCAAGTCCATATAGGGAAAGCCAAAGGGCCTGCACGGGAAGCCCGAAGGCTCTGGAGACAGGTGTTTCAAGGCAACTGCAAAGACCAGAGCACCTCCAAAGGGGGAAAAAAAGGAAGATGTCCTTCTTTCCCTTTTAATTTCATCCAGACTACAAACCTACTGGTTGGTGCCACCCACATCCAGAGTGGGTTCCCTCCTCAGTTCGCAGCCGACGTGTCAATCATTTACTGAGACACCCAGCACTTTGCCAATCTGCTAGACTGTTCTTATTCAAGTCAAATTGACATATTGCAATTAGTGATCACAATGATTTAATAGCTTCGTGTAAACATAGTTTGTGGGTTTGCCTGCATAGTTATTTATTAATATATTGCATTGGTCTTTTTAAGCAGGAGTATGTTATTCTCCCAGTAAGATTACAAAATTGAGTAACCTACTGGGTTTTATAAGAGCCAGTTCCTAATAAACTGTTGCTAATGCTTTTTAATGCTGAGTGTATACTGAGAAAGTAGATTCTTTCTATTAGCCTGGTTAGAAATATCTTGTACAATTTAAGACCTGACAGGATGATTTACCTCTATGCCAGCTGTCCTCAATTTTCTTGACCTTCATTCAATTTAGCTGCCTGAATAGTCAAGTGGAATAAAGCAGTTCGAATTCTTTCCTTCCCTATTTTCCACAGAGGATATTATTGATCAAGTAAGTATTCTCACTGGAATAACAGAGGGCCCTCATGATGAGGACAAATGACAACTTTCAAAATAATAACCTGTGCCAGTAGAGAAGAGTGTATATAGTAAACCGCACAGCGGTTGAGATTTAGAATGCAAGCGTATTTTCAGATACTTCTGTGTCTTTCCCTTCCCCAAATGCTATACTTCATCTTCCTGTTAGCATATCCCTTATTATAGGTAACACCCACCACAAATCATCTTAGAGTGCAGATACCATTACTGCTAATTTTTTTTAAGTAAAACCTTTTTTTACTTCTTCTTCCCTAAGTTTGAAGCCTTTGAGAGTAGCCCTAAGTCAAGAAAGTTTTTACTTCAGCAAAGTCTGCTTTACATTTTAGAACCACAGGGCAGCTACAGAGGCATTTGGGGCCACCAGTACATTCACCATTGAGTGTACACTTCAATTTCTTTCTGTTTTCCACGGTGTCATCCCAGATTAGATTAGCACTTCTGAACTGACTCCTTTTTGCTATCTGAGGGAAATTGTTAGCAATTTTTCTTCGTTGTCCTAAAAATCCTTTCTATAAAAATGAATGCACAGGCATTTAAATGTTTAACTTTTATATTGGGGTCAAATAGTCAGTTTTTTACATGAATGAAGTGCTGAGTGATGAGCCGCCTGTAAATGAAATGACCATTCTCCTTTTGAGAATGAATTAGAATTGATACCCATTCTAAAAAGTTTAAGAAACTTTAATTGCCATGCCCTATGTGGGGAGAATTAAATGTGAATAGTGTCACATTTCATAGATATAGAAAAATTTTCTGTGACTGCTATCTACTAATTCTCAAATTGGTTTCACATAGTATGGATTATTTTCTGGTGCTAACTAGAAAGTGAATACTTATGTCATGGAGCTGAGGATGTGGATTCACTAGTAGAGCACTTGCCGAGCATTCTTGAGACTTTTGGTTCAAGTTTCAGTACCACAAAAGTAAAAACATTTTAAAATATATTTTAAGTCATAAAAAGACACGAAGAAGTGATATTGTTGAGTTGACCATGACTATTGTTTTGGAAATCAACCTCGTAAAACATTTGAGACTTCATAAACAAAAGCACTGATAATTTTATCTGATATTTCTGGAGCAGAATTTGCTACATATTAAAAATTCATTCACCATAACAGCTTTCAGAAGCCTTTTGTCCTTCTTGTGTCTAGCCTATAGCTTCATTTTTGGACACATTGAAGAATTGAGGTCTAATACAATCTTTATATGTAAACTAGAGAACACGCAGAAACAAAAATGTATGTCAGTAGAGAATCCACTGGGGCAAACACTGAATTTCTTTCACTTGTATTTTTCTGAAATTCATCCAAAATGTAAACTGAACAAACATAAGCCTTGTCTTCCAAAATTTTGGCTTGGTACATACAAGTGGATCCAGAGATAACTAAATAAAAACCTTTAAGAGTTCTTTAAGATCAGTATCCATCCAAATTTACTGTACCCTCTCCAAGTTTGAATTTACCATATTGGGGAAATGCCAGGAATGGCGACAGATTCATCCAGGTATTAGGATTAAAAACAATAGGCTTCTCACTTTAGTAAATGCCTTCTTGTGCTCAGCATCCAAGGAGAACAAAGATGAATGGGTCTAATCTCTGCTTCTAGGGATTCACAAGCCAGTGAGCTACAAAGGAGCTGTGAATTTAGGCACATGTTTCGTGTGGCTTTCACAAGGTCCTCAGGCTGGCGGTGGAAGTGAGAAGCAAGCAGGGAAATAGGCTGCAAAGGAGGGGGATGCTTCTGTGGATTTCTGGGTATCAGTAAATGATCACTCCCAAAAGCAAGTTGAGGAGTCTCAAATTTAAACCACAACTCACACCCCTGTCTTGTCCCATCTCTATCTCGGTTATCAGGGTATCAGCTATCTAAACCGAGTTCTTCACTTTTCTTCTGAGATTTGCTTGTTACTATCTTCATAAAGTAGTCACTTGATGCCAAGTCATTTTTATTTATTTATTTATTTTTTTTAATGGTGCCAGGGATTGAACTCAGGACCTTCTGCTTGCAAGGCAAGCACTCTAATCACTGAGCTAAATCCCCAGCCCCCCAAGTCATTTTTAGACTCCATCTCTTCTCTATTTCTACGGTCATTCCCTTAATTCAGATCCAGTTCATAGTCTAATTGGTTTCTCTGTTTTTGTCTCCTTTGCAAATTGTCTCTGTGCATTTTCTTTTTCCTTTCAACGTTTTTTTTCATGGTGAAATATAATATGTTTGGAGAATAGCCCACAAAATTTAAATGACCAAGTTAACAAATAATTGTATGGTGGGCACCTGAAATTATTAAAGGTAACCATAGTTCTCTTTTCCTCAGGTAACCATTGTCCTAAGTTTTCATCTTGTTGCCCTTCAACTTGCAACCACTCCAAATCTATTAAGAGATTTGCTTTGTATCAGCTTAGCAGAGCTGGAGCTATGCTTCTTAGAATTCGCTTCCTTGAGTAGTTTTAGGTTAACTTGGCTTATGTGAGACATTTTGCATTAGACTTAGAAGCTGAAAGTTGGAGCGGCATCTGCCATCTTCTTATACCTCGTGCTCAGCAGCAGACACTCTCGTAGCTCCTACAGCACCTGAGCTCACTGTTGTTGGGCAGCCAGGCCTGCAGCCCCTTTAGCTCCTTCTGGATCTTCTTTGTTTATGAGCACTCCTGGGTCAGCTGTGGTTTAGCTGCGTGATGTAAGGTGCTGGGTTCTCCATGTCTTTGAGACTGACCCAAGTTCCCATCTGTCTTTTTTCATTCCAACACATTCTTACAGATTCCAGTTTATTTTGCCCTTAAAGACTTGAGGTCTCAGCATTCGGAACATGAGCAACAGTTTCACATGGACTGTTCATCCAGCTCCCAAAATTGCTTAAGGTCACACCCCTGTGATAAATCCGTTTTTATACATCACTACTGCCAATTTTGCTTCTCTGAACTTTGGCTGATCCAGAGTATGGTTTAGACATGCTTCCAGAAGATAGGCTCTCTACATTGGCTCTGGATTATCTGGAATTGTTTCTTTGATCTCATTAGAGTTAAAGGTATTAATAACTATTTTGTCAGTGATAAAAGAGGATGCTAGAAGCAAGACATTATTATCTGTCAATACTTTAATCAAGTGCCTATAGAAAGCCAGGTTTTAGAGGATCATGTATTTACTATCATAGAACATTTAGTGGAAATTAGGGATATAATCACCTTGCTTATTTTTAAATGTGCTAGAGAACTTGAGAAAAAAACATAATGGCCTCAGAGCTTCTAATTCCCATCCCAAAGTCCTGGGAGGAGACTGAAAGTTTTATGACTTCCCCAAAAAAATCTCGTAAGTCATATAACCATGAGGTTGTTATTTTTGAAAGCCCCATACAAGTCTTATCCTCTGAATGGTTAATCACAACACAAATTCACAACCTCACACAGTCTCTCTGTTAAAGTATTGCTTTGGAAAAAGGACCCTGAAAATTTGGAATAGGAACCAATCAGAAATGTCAATGAAATCAATGAAATAGGTCCTTGAACCCCTATATTTTGCTGAGGCTCCATTGTTAGTGAAAGCAGGCCTTCCATCCTTGTCTAAGAATGACTGAAACTGTGACCAAAAGGTAATCATCACTAAATGAAGATGAAATACTAGAACTTCCTTGATAGACCTGTAGTTATCATCCTGGGCAGTCTTATTGCTGAGGCACATTGGTAATATCTGGAGACATTTTTGGTTGTTGCCCTGGGTGTGGAAGGTGGGAGAGAATTCCACTGGTATCTAATGCAATGCATAGGACAGCCATCCCAGAAAAAGAGTAATACAGCCCCACATGTCATTAGTGCTGAAGTTGAGAAACTGCTGTTGAGGAAGACTGTCAAAGTGAATTTTTCCTGCTTGCCCACTCCCTGAGTGTATCTACTCCTTTCACTAAGGTTGTGAGAAATGCATTTGTGAAGGTAGCCCTGACATCGTTCGTGAGCCCTGTGGGGTCTGTTCTTTGTGAGCCAGAAATGACAGTGTGAACTACTGGGCTATCTGAATTCAGCAAAATAAAATAATGAGATCCTGGTGTTATGGAGGTCAAATTACAGCATTTAATTGACAAAGACAAGGAAAGCTTGATTAATGGTCAACAGCACCTAAGCAATAATCAGAATAATCCAAACCATAGGAACTTTGCCATTTGTTGGGTATTTGACTTTTTTTTTTTTTTTTTTTTAAAGACAGGCTCTCACTATGTAGTTCTGGCTGGACTTGAACTCACTGTGTAGCCTAGGCTGGCCTCGAACTCATGGCAGTCCTCCTGCCTGAGCCTCCTGAGTGCACCACGCCCACTGGCCCAAGGCTATTTGATTTTTGGTGTTCCAAGACTTGAAAGTGGTAGCCAGTATATAAACAGAAAAGCTCTAGGTTTGGTGAACCAAAGTCTGACTTGAATCATCACAACAAAGAGCCATGGCTCCTTGACTAATTCCTAGATATGAATAATTTCACAGACCCAAAGTCCTTTGGTGTGGGAAGCTACAACCCCTAAAGGAAAGACCCTGTTACACAGCCTTCATCCAATATTTATATTTATAGTATATTTGTATACATGTACATATATACACCCATACATATACATATATGTATATGCACATGTACTAGAGGGTTGTAACTTTCCCCCAAAGTTAATCCATGGTCATTTACCAGGGTATGTGTACATCAAAGAAGGGAAATAATCACATTTATTGGAGATTATTGAATAGTGGGTCTGACACCAACTACTGTGTTATATCAGTCAAAGTAAGGATTCATAGAAGTCAAGTGGTCAGTACTGTTTTGCAATAGATCCTTTTCAAGCAGCCTGGTGTTTCCCTGAACCTGCTAGTCCCTAGTTTAGGAACATACTTAGACAACTTGAAACAGACATACTTAGCAACTGTCAGAATTCTTACACTTGTTTTCTGACCTGTGAAGTAAGGACTGTTATTGTAAGGGAAAGGCTTTACTGAAAGCTGCATGGATACCATTCTAATTGCCTCCGTCTATCAAAGTGATAAACTAAAGCATTACTATATTGATGTACTAATGAGTCCATCATCAAGAACTTTCAGAGGTGCCAAGGTGGTGGTTCCTAAACACATCTATTAAGTTTGCTTACTTGACAGGAAAGAGATAGTATTTGGAGAGTGAAATTGAATTCCTGTAACTTAATCAGGTGATCTCTGTATTTACAGCTATTGGTCAAATGTGGTTTCCTTGCTAGAGCAAATCAACACAACATTCACTGTCTGATATGCAGCTGTTAATCTGGTTGATTGCTTTTCTCTGTATACCTTTTTTCTCTGTAAGATCAGAAGCAATTTGCTTTCACCTGACAGGGCCTGCAATATACTTTCCTGTCTAATGTTGGGGCTGTGTAACTTTTCCTGCTGCATGCCGTAATCACTGGTTGCCTGGACATTGATAATCTCTTCATTCCACAGGATGTACCTGATAGGATGTACTGTACATTGTCAGTCTGATCTGAATATAAAGGAGAAAGTTGGAATGCCTGATGTGTTCAGGGGTAATTCTCAGTACTTAAATGTCCCATAATTGAAAGACAATAGAAAATCACATCCTATGTAGGGAAGATGGCTAATGACCCAAACCCTTTAGAAATGGAAGCCTGGGTCACCCCGCTGCTCAGATAACCATGAATAGCCAAGCTGCTTGCTGAATGCAGAGGGAATACAAATTACATAGTACAAAAAACAGTTACAATACCAGATAAGACCATGTGACCAGTTGTAGAACTAAAGAATGTGACTGTTATGAATATTTCTTCCTTATTTTGCCATGTGTACATTCGTGAATGCTTTAACCAATTTTTTCTGTTCCTTCCATTTTCTTATCATCTAAGGTATGGTCGTTAACAGTAGTTAACTTCACATCTCAGGATTAAAGTCACAGGATATCAAAGTAGAAGGTGATTCAGCTCAAAAAAGAATTACCATCACCCAGAGATAGATAGTGGGACTTTTCATCCTCTTTCTGGAGAGTATTCACATGTTTTTTGGTTGCATGAGGGATCACTGATTTTGGTGTTATTTTTATATGGAAGGTAAGTGTGATTAAAAGAGGATGCCAAGTGGACAACAGCTGGACAGTGGTGAGTGTCTGTTGTGTCAACTGAACCTAACCTCTACATTTTCTAGAGTTCCTTTATCTTTATTCCCAGATTAGTACACAAGAGACATTTTCCATGCAATTTAGAAAGCAGAAATGAAGCAGTAGTCAAATTATTTTTATGCTTGTAAGGCACTACTACTGCAGCACATTTTTACTTATCTGTTGACCTGCGTAGTTGGCATGGGGCAGCAGTGATCAGCACAGCCCCTGAGGCTGTTTCTCCAACTTCTCTGACTCCGTGGTCATGGCTATGATTAGCTCCAGGGTTCAGGGCATTAGATTTTTCTATATGTTACTTCGGCCATTGAATTTGGAGTCTTAGAAATGGTTTAAAAAGACCACAAGAGGCTTTCTCTGCCTGTGGATATCACCAAGGTCTCATCATGAAAATCTCTCTTCTTGCTCCTGTTATATCACTGTCAGAGTCTTCTAAGGAGACTGAACAGCTGTGGAAGCTCTTCATCAGACAGCTGAGTTTTTAAACAGCTGGAAGCCATCCTGAGTAATAGGGAACACTCATGGACTGTGTGGTAATGAGAAACTAAACACCAAGTGCCCTAGGTCTTTGGGTTTGTCACTTATGCCACTATGAAGGAGGATGCAGCTATTAATGTAAGACCACAAGGTGAGTGGAAGAATTGTGAAAACAGAGAGGTTGTCAGAAGAGAAGATTCTCAGAGACCAGGTACCCTCCAAACTGTGAAAAAAATGTGTTGATAAGATTGAAGAAGACACTGAAAAGCATGGCCAAAGAGATTATTTTAACATTGTGGGAAAATAGAAGTGACTGAAACCACGACTAGCCAAGACAGATAGCAAGAGGAGGGCTTTGCTTTTCTAACCTTTGAGGACCATGATTCCACGGATAAAGCTGACAGTCACAAATACCAAAGTGGGCACAGTTCCATATGCTTGTAATCCCATCTACTTGTGAGACTGAGGCAAGAGAGTTGCAAGTTTGCAGCCAGCCTGAACATGTTAATGAGATCCTTCCCAATAAATAAATAAATAGATGATAGGACTAAGGATGTAGTTCACTGGTAGAGTGCTTCCCTAGCACGTGTGTGGCCCTGGGTTCAACCCCTGTCATCACAAAAAGAAAAGAATGTATCACAGCTGTGAAGCAAAGAAAAACATTTCGAAGTAACAGATGGCTAGTGCTGCCACGAAGAGGTCAGAGTGGCTCTGGAAACCTTGGTGGTTGTGGAGATGTTTTCATGACGGTGCCAACTTCAATCATGGTGGAAACTTCTATGGTCATGGTGGCTTTAGTAGCAGCCACGGTGATGGTAGATATGGTGGCAGTGGGATTTGGCAATGACAAAGCAATTTTGGACATGGTAGAAGGTACGGCGATTTTAGCAATTATAGCAATGAGTCTTCAAATTTTGGATCCACGCAAGGAGGAAACTTTGGATGCAGAAGTTTGGCTCCTCTGGTTGTGGATGCTAATATTTCACCAAACCACAAAACCAAGGTGGCTGTGTGTTAGCTTAGAGCTCTCCTCAAAAGGCCTAATTTTTAATCTCGGTTTAAAGTCAGCTCACTCAAAAATCTGAGACTTAAGACTTCCTCCTTCCATTCCCTAGTCTAACTCCTACCTCAGGCTTTTTTGGGGATGGGGTGGGGCAGGTGCTGGGGATTGAATTCAGGGCCTTGCACTTGCTAGGCAAGCGCTCTACCACTCAAGCTAAATCCCCAACCTCCTACCTCAGGCCTAAAAGCTACCATCCTGCCTCTCGGGCTGGCTGAAGTCTCTACTTCAGGCCCCTGACCTGCTGCTGTACCTGTTGTACTAATAAATCCTTCTGCTTTGATTAGTTGTCTCTGGGTCATAAATTCTGACCTCTGTGTCAGAAACCTAATATTCGGTGCCAAACCTGGGAGACTTTGTGAGGCAAACAATCCATGCAGCCATCCTCATTGAGTCGGGTGAGTCTGTAGGTCTGTGAGGACTTTGCCGTTTTCTTCCATCTGTCCATCTGAAAATCTTAGTGCTAGTCTTGGTCCTTCCCAGCCTAGGGAACTGTCCTTCCAGCTCAGCGCCTCAGGATACCTGGGACACTGGTTTCCTGCTGGTGGCCACTGTTACTGTGAAAAAACTTGGAGATTCAGGGATGTTGGTCTCCCTCTGGTTCTCTCTTCTGTCTGCCTAGAGGTCTCACCTGCTCCACTATGCACAACTCCAGTTTGGCCCTCCAATTGCCCAAAACTCACTTTTGCTCTGTCTCCTAAAAACCCTCTGTCTGGGAGGGGCAAACACCAAAAGAAACTTACTTTCTTCTGTAATACAGTTTGGACCTTTGACTTCCAAGTACTTCAAGACTTAGATAACTTTATCCAGCACAATGGCAAATGGTCCGAAGTTCCTTATGTGCAGATTTTTTTTTTATATCTTTGCAGTTGATCTTCATGCTCTCAATTCTGTACTACTTTCTAAATTCTCCTTCATAATCAACCTAGACTTGGCTCTAATTCTGTGCTTGAACCTGAATTCAATCCCACTGACCACACACTCCCACCTCCATATGCCTCTTAAACCTTAACCCCTTCTTCACCTCAGCTATTAAAGGCCTCCTCCCATTCTCCCTGTCTGCCCTCTCCTTCTTTTTCTTTGCGCACTACCCACTCTTTTGCCCATCAACTCCCTCCTAAACCAAAACATCTTCCTCAATAGACAAAATATCCCTTTAACCCACAGGCCATAGAGGAGCACCAACCCATTACCTCCATATCCTCTCCATCAGACTTTTTTCTTTTTTCTTTTTTTAGACAGGGTATCACTATGTAGTTCAGACTGGCCTTGAACTCACTATGTAGCCCAGGATTGCCTTGAACTCACAGCAATCCTTCTGCCTCAGCCTCCCACGTTCTGGGATTATAGTTGTGCACCACCACACATGGCTCTTTCCACTGGGCTTCTTAAACCCACCAGTTCTCCTTACAGCGCTCCTATCCTCACCATAAAAAAAACCAAATGAAACTTATGATCTGGTCCAGGACCTACACACTGTCGTGAAGGCTCCCTACCTATTGTTCCCCTAGTGTCTAATCCATACGACATTCTTTCCTCAGTACTGCCAGATACGTCTCTTTACAGTTCTTGATCTCACAGATGCTTTTTTCTTTACTATCCCTCTTGACCCCAATCCCCAAAATCTTTTTACCTTTACCTGAATGGATCCCAACACCAAAAACTCCCAACAACTTACTTAACCCATCCTTCCTCAGGAATTCTGCAACAGCCCACACCTTTCAGACAAACACTAGCCAAAGACCTCCTGCCTCTTCTCCTGTGGTCATCCAGTACATTGATGACCATTTACTATACAGACCTTCTCTAATTCTATGCATAATACATACTGTTCAGTTATTTCCTGGCAGCAAAGGGATGCCAGGTATATCCAGACAAGGGCCAGTTCGAGGTCACTTACCTTGGCCTTCACATCGCCCTTACTCATAAGAAAATCACACAAGATCACAAAACCCTCAGTTCTCAGATCTCCTTATCTCAATCAAAATCTGATCCCCTTTCCTTTTTGGGGCTGTGGATCCCAAACTTTGGTCTCTCAGCTAAGCCCCTATATGGAGCCACCTCAGGAGGCCACAGTCACCCCTTACCCTCCCCATTCTCTCTGTCATCAGCTTTCAATTAACCCAAATCAGCTCTTATTTCTATGCTGGCACTCGGTCTCTGACAAAAAGGGCAAATTGCCTAAAAACCCATCTCACCAAATGCACGCTACAAACCTTTAAAAGTGGGTACAGCTCCTGCTGATTGCCCGTCTACACATCCACACCTGCCTTGCTCATCCCGTCTCCTCAGCCCATTAAAACTAATGCCTGGACATCCCTTTGTTCTTGGCAGTCCTGCCCCAATACATCCTCTTGCAGAAACTCCCACTGTTCTTTTTAATCCCTCAACTTCTACCAAACTGCTGAAATTTCTCACCCAGGCCTTGATGACAACCCCACACCCTTACTGATCCTGCTGTGAGATTAGGGTCTAGCAAAACCCTCAGCCCCAAACCCTTGCGGCCAAAATGGCAGGGACTCCATACAGTTATCCTCACCACCCCAATAGTCACAAAACTTTTGGACCTTTCCTCTTGGATCCACTTCTCCAGACTAAAACTGGTCTCTCAAAAAAGCCCAACCCCACACATTCCTCACAGATGGAAATCCCAACTACGGACTCCTACGTCTCTCCTCATGGGCATCTGAGAAGAAACTGATCAACAGGAACAAACCAGCCAACTGTGAGCCAACCCAGGACTTTATTCTGCTACTTCTCAAAGACTGTCGACCTCCTCCACCAACAGAACAGGAACTCTTCCTTTCAGTGAGACTGTTATCTACGGAGAGATTTCATACATCTTTCTCTTGATAACCTCTTGGCCTGACTAGGGGCTACTCTACACCAGTGGGCCTCGATTCACGAACCCCCCATCTCACCATAACCTACCCAAACTTCATATACCTCCTCTTCATTTTCTTCATAAATTAACCCCTATAAAAGATTCAGTTCTAGCCCAATATTTAAAACACTCCCTCAATCTCACCTTCAGCCTTTTAAAATGAACAAATCCATCTTTGGCCCAAGATTGCTGGCTGTGCCTCTTTCCATCATCTTCTGCTTACCTGATCATTCCCACCCCAAAATCAACCTGGGGAAACACCCAGGCATAATTTACTCTACAAATGATGTAGGCCTGCCTTTAAATATTTAACCAACACCCTCCTTAACTCATACCTGACAGCCTTGGCAACCAGGGCCACCAAACTCAGACTACTAACTTCTCTAAATTCCCTACGACTATCCACCCAATTATTGGTCCTATAACCCTTGACACTCCACTCTCATACCAAGTCCCCCCTCTGCATTTCTCATGGGCCAACACTTAACAGTCTCTTTATGGGAAACATTTCTCAATGCAACTGAACCATCACTATGAAGAGTCCTGAGACTATCAGTCTCACTGTATCCATTACAAAATTGCACCTGATGTGAATGGAAACTTCACCCAACCTGCTCATCTCTCCAAATCACCTGCAGTCTCAGCCACTTTTCTGGGTCTGATTACTCATAAGCCCTCTAAACTATTCCCATAGGATCTCATTAACATCTCACCCCCCCACAGTAACTCTATATTAATATAACCTATAATAGGGGCCTCCTTGGCTGGTTCTGTCTTGGTCTGGGAAAGAAAACAAAATCCTTCTACTTGGGGGACCTGTACTTTACAACTCCTCTTCTCACTATGCCTCATGATTTGCCTGTTTCAATCAGGAATCATTTTCCTTTGTGGTCAGCAATGCTGCCTGTGCCTTCCCACTAACTGTCCCCCAACATCAATGTAGCTTCCAACAGCCAATCCTTCCCTGTCCCCATCATTGACCACATCCACCAAAATAAGAGCTGTCACTCTAGTTCCCCTCCCAACAACACTGGAGAAACCCACAGAAGTGGCCATTTGGTGTGAGAGAACTGACCACACTGCTCACTTTCTACCAAAGCTGATCACAGGACCTACAGGAGAGTTCCAGGATAATCTCACAACACCTGATCAAGATCCAGGACCAGGCTGGGGATTTAGCTCAGCGGTTAGAGTGCTTGCCTAGGAAGCGCAAGGCCCTGAGTTCGATCCCCAGCGCCAAAAAAAAAAAAAAAAAAAGAAAAGAAGAAGGTCCAGGACCAGTGGGACCCTTCCTGTTCCACACCATGGTTCACTTCATCCAAACAACAGTCCCAGACCTCACCAATGCCAACTAGATAACATTCCTTCTACACAGAAAAATCAGATACCAACAAATCCCTCACCAGGGGAGAAAAAGCAGCATAATCCTGAACAATGCCCCAACACAACAAGAAGTAGCCAGAGGAATACGACCGTGTTTCCAAACTTCCCTTCCCTGTCCCCAACATGTCCCCTAATTTAAAAATTTATCTTTTTTT
>PVJO010026354.1:0-21246 GCA_004026905.1 Hystrix cristata
GTATCAAAAGATATGTGACCACCTGTCTTCTGCTGTGTCTCTCACTGACTGACTCGGGACTCCTCCGTGTATCCTGTTGGCCCCTCCAGGAGATGTGTGTGGTCCTCTTGAGCCACAGCTGCCCTTTGGGACTGAAGGCTTCTGTGTACAACTGGTCCAGGCTGTGGCTGTCCTGGGGGACCAGGGCTCTTTGGTACTCAACACCTGATCCTGGGTCTTGGCTTGGCAAGGGTGCTGCAGAGCCCTCTTACACAATCCCATTGATCTACAGCTCTTTTTGTCTCCTTACAGGCCTGGCTTGCAGGGATTCCAGGTTCTAGGCTTGGCTACAGAAAGGGTGGGAGACCACAGACTTGACAGGCTACCTGTGGCCTTCTACTCCCTCAGTGGCACCTTGAGGGAGGCAAAAACCTGCCCCACCTGCCAAGTTTTCTAGTGAGACCCTGTCCTTGTCATGTTCCCTGAGGGCAGAAGAGGCACCTGAGGCGATCTGGGTCCACTGTGGTGCAATATGTCCATGCTTTTCCCTAGCCTGTGAGTTAAGCTGTTAGCATCTCTGAGAACCAATGTTTACAAGGATGCATGTGTGAGGTAAACTTTAGCTGAACTGGAGAAAAGGTCTGAGCCCCCACCCCCTGCAACTAGTATCTGGTTCAGAGTGAAAACTGTCAATACTTGGTATGTGGCACCCCAACCCTCCCCAACCACCCCACGTACTTGGGTGTGCTCGCTGTTGGAGGTCCATCAGAGCCTCAGCCCAGGGGACAGACAGAGTCCCCCACACTCCCGACACCCCAAGTCACTCTGCATGATCCCGCATAGGCGCCCGTGGCCTGTGTGCTGGAAAAGCAGCCTCGCAGAGAGCAGCACACCCTCCTCACGTGCTTGGAGCAACTTCATCTCCCTGTTGCGCCTCTTTCCTGAACATTGATTGCCAAGTTTCCTCTGTATAGAGTGAGTAGTAGTCACAGAAACTGTGGTTTATAATGAAGCCACTCTGTGTAGGGTTCTTCCCAAGTCCCCATGTGATTCCGATAGCATCTCTGGGCAGTGGATTCTCTCACAAGGGACCAGGGCTCAAGGAGAACAGATAACATTTGAGGGTCAAAAGCATTATGTGGAAGGTGGCCGTGGAGTGGTCTAAAGAGACCTGATGGCCAGGACTGGCCTACCTGCTGGGCCACACTGTGCTCCATCCCCAGGGCCTCTCTGTGTCCAGTATAGGTGGGAGCAGGTTGGATCAGTTTGACAGTCAACAGGCCGGGAATGTCTGACGTGCTTCCATGTGTCTGAGGATGTTCTGTTATCAAAATTATGTTAATGAAAGTTAGAGTTTATACACAGTGCAATTCCTGCCTTGGAAATGTACAGTCAGATGCATCCGGATGAAAACACACAGTGGCACGCCCACCTCCAGCAACAAGACGCAGAACTCCTGAGTACCCAGAGCCGCTTGGAATATCCAGACTCTGCTCTACCCTGGTAACCGCTGATTTGATGTCTGTCCCTACAATGTGTCTTCAGTGGCACTACCTGATCCCCACCTACTAGGTTTGGCATACATGTTTAACAGCTTTGTTGAGGTACAAGTTATCTATAAGAAAACTCACCTATTGTATGAATACAATGAACTGATTTCAACTATATTTTAGTTAAATTCTTGGAGTTGTACATCCATTACCACAATGCAGAGTTAGCAGATTTTCACTCCAACAAACTCCCTCATGCCCATTTATAAACTATAAATTAATCTCTGCTCCATGCCCAGCCTCAAGCAAACATTGGTCTGCTTTCTGAGTACATAAATTTGCTTTTTGTTTTTGTTCTACATACAGGCTCCCTGGTCCTACCCCAGAGATACAGTCGGCATTTCTGAGGAAGGCCTGGAATCTGTGTTCTTTCTTTTTATTTTCAAGTTTAGTATACTGTAAGTGTGTGATATATCCAATTGTCCACGACTGGGTGGTGAACAATCAAAACACATTGTATCTGTGCCGTGAAGTACTAGTCAGCAACAGAGAGGAAGAAGTTTCTGCTGCCTACAGCGTGTTTGAGTCTCAGAACACACTGAGTGAAAGACAGCGGTCATGAAAGACTACATATTGTGGCTTCTACTCATAAAAAATGTCCAGAAAAAAGGTAATTTACAACAAAATAATTAGAGAATAAAAATAATTAATATACTGTGTATCAAAAACCTATAATATGCCAAACATACCCACATTTCTGACCTGAGCAGCACTAGAGTATCCGTCCTTTTGAATCAGATGTGAATGAGCCAGAGGACACCCCACAATGAAAGCTAGTCTGTGCTAAGACTGGTAAGGAGCATTCTGAAGAAATACAAGGATGGCTTCGTATCTTTAGAAAGGAGAGCCCCAGACAGCCCTCAGTAGACACAGAATATGAACAAAAATCATACCTCCTTTGTTTCAGAGGCTCTTTGTTACTACAGTATGACATGTGATGCCTGACTGATACCCAAACTATTTACCATAGCACTAAAAAATATATAATAGTTCATGAAAGAAGTGAATCATCATTTATGAGAAAATTATTATGCTTCATTGAGACACTAGATGAAGCATAAATAAGTGGAGAGAGATGCCAAGTTCATGGACAATAAAACTAAATATTGCAATATCTGAGAACGCTCCTCAAATTGGTCTAATTCTTCAATATGATTCTAATCAAAATCACAACAGGGATATGGACTTTTACAAACTGAATTTAAAAAATTCAGTTTATATGAAAAAGCAAAAGGGCTGATAATACCTAAATTGCTCTTGAAGAAGAACAAATCTCCCAAAAGTGCTATGTTTTCAGCCACATAGCAAGAATTTGATATTATACTTATAATAATTAGACAGTGAGGATTGGTACAAAAAAGTGAAAGAGAACAGAAGGAGGAAATAGCCCAGAACCAGACCCTCACATTCATGCACACTCCCTGCAGCACACAGGCAGCTGTGTAGCAGATGGAGGAAGAGGGGCCTTTTCATGCGATGATCCTGGAGCAACAGATCTCACATATTAGAACAAAATTTCAAATTGGCTCTCAGTTGTTCTACAGAACTTAGGCATTCTGAGAGTTGGCAATATTTTTATTCCGTGTTATAATTTTAAGCCATAAAATTGTAAATACTATTTTGTTTATGGACACACATATATATGTAGGACACATATATAGGAAAGTCATATGTATAATGATAAACACAAATTTCAGAGACAGGATGTGTCAAGGACAAATTCCCACTGCTGCACCTGAATTTCCATTCCATAAACAAGTTGTTGGGCGCACTGCTGCTTATTATAATTCCTTTTACATCTCAGCTCCTTAGGTATATCTTCTTGAATGTGTGAAATATTCCAAAACAAAAATTTTAAAGGAAAATAACCAACCCAGTCTCCTCACATTAGAAGTGTTTTGTATTTACACAAAAACATGGAAGGGAAAGAAAACAAAAGCACAGGAGAAATGTGTGGTGGTTGGAAGGTTTCTATACTTTTCCAATTTCAACTCAGAATGCTGAGTAATGAAAAAAACATTTAAAATTATTGTTTGTCTAGCTATAGTTGTATTTCTGAAATCAGACAATTCAAAACTTGCTTTAGAATATAATTTAAATACAAGTAAGCCAGCCTCTTGTCATTAGTAAGGTGCTCTCTGGGGATTCGCAGCTCTTATCAACTCTGTTTTTCTAAAATTTGTACAATTTGAACCTTTCTGTGTGGAAATACAAGGCAGTATAACCAAGTTTTGTTGATGATAGAGCCTGCAGAAGAAGTTGGGTGAGGAGATATAACTTTTATTTGTTACCTTAATGGTTCCTACCCTTTATTTAATGACTGTCATTTGATTAATAGACATCAAGGTAGAGATTAACTAATTTAGTGACGTACAAAGGAGACACTCAGGAGGAGAGCAAGCGAGTATGACTCATGGTTCAGAAGGACATAAGTGGACCTTGGAGACTTTTGTAGTCCAAAGAAACAACAATACCCAAGATAAATGAACAGTCCAGAGACCTGGGTTTGAAGGCTAATGAGAGGCAAGCCACATTAGCCAATATAGACACTGAGTCAGTTCTTCAGATGTCAGTTGATTTCAACTGTGAGAATGAGGGCAAGATATTAATTGATAGGCGTGATGCTTTCTAAAAGAAATTTCAACCCAATTAAAATAAAGGCTACTCTCAGTTTGCAGGTGATTTAGTCAAACTCTACCCTTTGAGTTCATCAGTAACTCCATATCTGAAAGGCAAGCAGGGTAAATATTTCTAACTAACTTTTACTGTTGAATTCATTGAGCTGGGGCTTAAGAAAGCAATTGGGTCTCTGATCAGATCAGCATTGTACTGTTCCCACCAGAATGTCAGGTCCCCTCCAAGGAAATACTTCTTGGCTCCTTTGTATCAAGATTTGAAAAAGAAGAAATAGACCAAATCAATGAGAATTGGTGAGTGAAGAAAAGACCAGGCCAACTAATTTGGTTTACAAGGAGGGAACACGGAGACCAGCCCGCTTGGCCCCCTGAACTGGGAGAGGTAGCTGAGTGTTTGATGATCAAGAACATCAGCATTTTGCGAGGCTCCCAGAAATGTCCCCTAGCTGTGGCTCACACTTCAGGGCTATTCCCCAAGGAGTTCTCTAGATCAGCACATCAGGGAACAGTGGAAAAAGCGCTCCTTGGCTGGAGACTCCCTGGACCAGAGGTGACCAGTAGAACCTAAATTCTACACTCTCTCCCTGGGTGACCTCAGGAGATGCACTCCTGCTTCTACTGGCTGGAAAAGGAAACAAATCTGTTTTCTCCCAACTCTACCATGAGAAACATTGCTTGACACTGTAGAAAATACATAATGTCTTGCTGATTTATTTCTGTCTCCTTCTGGGCCTGGCCAGTGTGGCGGAAGCAGAGATGAATCCATTCAAATGGCAAACACATCACAAAGACGAGGTACCACATTGGCATTTCCAACATCCCAGAGTGTTAGGCTGTGTTTCTGAAATAAATTCTGCCATGAGATCATGCGAGCTCATAGTATTGATGTGACTGTTATTCCCAGACTGTGTGTGAATACACTGTCTCCTTTCCTCCTCGCAGGCTAATGCTAACTGACATTTCCCCCAGGCAAGGAACAACCAAGAAGGAAAGATGGGTGGCAGTTTTCTGATGTGTGGCTCTCTGCTTCTGGCTGTGAGTCAGCAGAAGAAATGCAGACAAGGTCCTTGTGAGTGAGACACTACTGCCTTCCTCCTCCCTCATCAGAAACCCCTCGCCACTCCTCAGCAATCTCTACCCTGCATTCCCGGGCCTCATCTCACACCGCAGGCTCCTCCCTCTGCATTAAGGGATTTGGAGACCATCCGAACACTCCTCACATGGCAACTCATTCAATGCGTGGGGCCCTACCACCACCCACCTCTCTGGCCCTCTAAGAACTCCCAGGGCCCACTGCCAGCCGGCCACACCCAGACACTAAAACTGCACATGTGTGTGACTTGGCGAGGCTCACCAAGCCTCTATGTGGAGCAGTTTCACCTTTGAAGAGGGTGAGTCGTCTCCAGTCAAGTCTCCTTCCCGGCTTCTCTTCAGGAGCTACTCCCTCTGAGCTTGGTAACGATGCTGCACTTGCCGGCTTCTCTGAGCCACCTTCCTCTTCTGTGGGATCAGTTCTCCAAGGTCACTTCACCCTCTTCTCCTGGTCCAACTCACCTGGCCTTTGGTCTTACCTCTCTCCACAGTCAGGATGTCTAGTTTGTATTCCTTGCTGACTGGAGGATTCCTCTCCTCACATGAGTCTGTCCAAACTTGAAATGGGCCATATCCTTCACAGCTTTCCAGTTCGTTCAGGCTGCCTAGGCTGCCCATGCTGCCCAGTCTGACCAGAACCAAGATTGGATGCAGGTAATTTTCATCAAATGTACTCCTTGAACCCTGGGCAGACACTGCTGGGCCCACCCTGCCCCTAGGGAGCCGTGTCAGCTGCTGCAGGGGCTGTTATTCACAGCCTGACCTCAGAGGCCTGCTGCATGACTGCAGAGTTACTGGGCTGTGTGGTTGCACCCAGCAGGGCGGCCCGGGGCCTCAGGTGGAGCAGACACTGCAGTGGCATTAATATTCACCATCCTTGAGGGATCAGGCAGTTTCTGGGCAAAACCCTTGGCAGTGAACTTGTTCAGCTTCTTGCCTTCCTGGGTCTGCTTTTCTTGCACATTTAAGGATGCCCCAGAATAAACAGATCTTTGTTTTGGATTTTGTTTCTCAGGAGTCTAGGTGTGAAGTTTCCCAGGAACCCAACTGAGACAGTTATCAGTTGCCAAGTTGTGTCTGTAGTGTCCTCTGGGTGGCCTTGGGGCCCTCTGTGCTAGTCCTAGTGTCTTCCTGCTGTCTTTAGAAGGCAGCCACCTGGGTTTACAGTCAGGGGAGTTGGGCAATATGGCAGCTTCAGAGATGCTGAAGGGAGTTAACATTTCCAACTCAATCACGGATGCGAAGTGAGGACCGAAGTGCTCTCCTTGCAGCTTTGAGGGTGGCCATGACCATGAAATCAGCAGGATGAGAAATGTGAAGAGGTGGACATGCTGAAAACGCCAAAATTGCCATGGAAGCACTAGGTGTTTCAACACCACACTGGTCCTCTCCTCAGAGAGGTAGGCCCAGGGCAAAGCTCTGGTCACCTTGATCTCGGCAGTGTCACCCAGCACTCAATTTTCTGGTCCTTCAGGCATGCGGGCACCATCAGTGTGACGTCTGAAGTGAGAATGATCAGGACTGAGACTGCAGCTCTTCAGCTGGACTAAGAAGAGACCCGGTGCTTGAGGATGAGCTGGGCTCAAGGTGCACAGGTGGGACTTGGGTGGGATGTGGTGGGAGCAGATGCAAGGGGGATGGTGAGCAACTGAGAATGAGCCCAGACAAGCGAGCGCAGAAAGTCAGTCTCTAGGCTGAGGAGTGGGACCCAGCTAAGCTCTGCACCTCAGAGGCAAGCAGAAGTAGAGTATGGACATGCTCAGGCAGAGGAGATGCAGAAGGAAGAGGCAGAGCCGAGGTAACTGAATTTCTGCTCCTGATTCAGGGCTTCCTTTTCAAGGAAGGCAGTTTTGCCTCCAACATCTAATGCAAAAGGCCATGATGAGATGAGTGTGACATTATGGGAGTCTCTCCCTGACAGCAGTGCTGCAGAGATGGCCGCGGGGGGAAGGTGCTTCTGTGACTGCCCTCTGCTCACTTACTCTCAAACCTTCCCGTTATCACACATATATTCCCCTCTCTTGTGGGGACTGTTTGATGCATTATCTTTCGTCCTACCGAATGTTCAGCTATTCCTTTTGTGTGAGTTGTGCCACTCAAGACAGAATGTAAAAGTCTCAGTTCCACCAGTGACAGTGCCACCTGTGCAGTGACCTCTCCTTCCTGTCCAGAGCACCTCTAGATGCATGAGTTTAGTTTCTTTCCACAATGACACTGATGGACAAGCTGTAGCTCCTTCTACAGAATTATAGCTGTTTTCCAGAATCCTGGCAATGCATACACACTGGATTTGTTCTGTCTCGCTGTCTTTCCTGGATTTCTATACCTGCTCACTGTCTAAGGAAGGAAGAGTTAGATGAATGGCTGAGGCCAGCCCCAAGGCAGAAGTGCTTGGCAACCAAACTAAGTGGCTTCAGGTCGAAACAAATAGAAACAGGGACTTGACCTAACCACCCAACACTGACCACCTCTGTAGAGCAAAACAGATGGGCAACTGTTGGCTTGACCTCACATCTGCTGAGAAATACACAGAGAATGTAAAGCCTGGGACCAACCACGGATCTAGTAATGACTGTCTGTGTTCACCGGAAAGTGTGAAATGCACTTCAACTCTACGAATGCTCAAGTATTGATCACTGAGTTCATTCTGCATTCCTCTGCAAACGGCGGGCTACCAGATGAGGCAGCCCCTCTCTCTGAAAGGTTTTAGGGGACAGTATTTCATGTGAACTTCCTTGGAGTGATAAGAGCCTGAGTAGGGCCTCCTTCAGGAATGAACTGGTAACTGCAGATGGAGGTGAGACCTTGGCAGAAGCTTAGAATCAGAGGAAATGTCTGTTAAGGTCAATAAAAGCTTCACAAAGTAAGTTATGTGAGTTTTGCTACATGTCTCCCAGAGGATGGCATATCACATCCTCCCACCGCCATCCCCACACAGCTTGTGCTCTTGGACAGGACCCACGATGCAGCGTGGAGAATGGGCCTCAGAAGGGGACTGTAGGTCACAGGTGAAGTGCCTGGATCTGCAGGCTGTCAGTCAATTCCATTCCACCCACACACCTGTGTGTGAGTCACAGTGCTGCCCCGCCCCTCAGGAGCTCCCTGGGATAAAGGTGCCCACAGCCACAGACACAGATGGACCAAGCTCACGTAGGCCTGCTCCTGCAGGATCTCCCTTCCCACCCCAGACAGTTGGTGCAACTACATATTTTAAGCAAAAGAAATGCTTCCGGAAAGAGAGAGGTTTGCCCTCATAGCAGCATACCCCTCTCAATACCCTTGATCTAAACATTGGCTGAGTTTTCACAGCAAATTTCATGGAATCCCCAATTTCTGTCGTTGCTCTTCATCACATGACAACATTTACTGTCAGTTGAGCTGAGATTTAAAAAAAATCAAACAAAATCAAAGCACAACTGAGATGCTTCTTGCCTGTAAACAGCTTCTGAGAATGTGTAGGAGACAAGCAAACAATCTCACCATGAAGTGACCAGTTCTGCGACGGCCAAGTAGTGTCCTTGACATAGGTAGGGGATCAAGGAAGACTTCCTGGGAGAAATGATGGCCAAGCTGTGAGCTGAGGAATAAATGCAAGTCTTCTAAGCTGTAGAGGGTGGTCATCAAGGGCAAAGAGGACAAGGCTGAGACTACAGAGGTCAGATGCAGGGCATGAAGAAGGGCAGGTACAGGGTGAGGATGGAGGAGGTGAGAGGCAGGTGGGCTGCATGCTAGGGGAGTGGCCTTGGCTCAGACACTGGGAAATCTATGGTGTGCATTGACTTGCGCTAATTCTTGGGCTCTTGACCTTCAAACAATGACAGAAGGTCATGATCATTAAAGGAAGGTATTCTTGTAATTATCATGAACACAGAGGATAGTCTCTTACAAAGGTGCCAACCACTCAGGAGAGTATCATGAAAATCCTCCAGTAGTCTGTGAGCAGAAGTACTGATTTTTCTTGTGACATATAGAGAGACCCCACTGAAGTGGCCACAACACCATAGCCATGTTTTTGTGATTACACTAGTTCTATGTGGAGAATAAATTGCCATAACCTAGAAGAGAGGATCTCATTTTAGACTGGGGAGCAAGTAGGAATAAATGGTGTTTCCAATTCAGAATTAACACAACTTGGTAACTGATTGAATTTAGGGGAATAAGGGAAGGACTAGACACAAGTTACATCGTAGCTTGGGTCTTGAACAACTGAAGACAGCAGGAGCTTTCCAGTGAGGAAGACTGTGAGAGAAATGGGCAGGCAGCAGTGAGTGGAGAAGAGGGGGGCAGTGGGGGATCAGGACAAAAAGGGAAAGAAGGTGCAGAGTGGGTGATGCCTTCAGTTTTAGTTTTGAAGGGTTTGAGGTACTTGCAGACTCTCAGTGCAGTCCCCAGCTCTACCTGGGAGTGAGGTCTGACCCGGACATATTCGCTCATCAATATTCCTGATGGCAGGTGCTCTGGGACTGAGACAGCAGTAACTAGGCTTGCTGAGTACAGCGTCCACTTGCTGGCTCACACTGACAGAATTCAGATGCAGCAGGGTTCACGAAGTGACTTTCCCCTCTAGGCCACACTTCGCCTCTGTGCATAGCTCCTCTTGTCCTCAGCACCCCATCTCAAACCTACCCTTAACCCCAGGAATACAGAGACGGTGGGTTCCTGGTGCCATTTGATCCTCTAAGAGGCATGAGAGTGTGGAAATGCACATACACACATATTATACATCTATTAGTGTTCAATAGCTATTATAGTAATTGCATTTCTCCTTCCCTACTTTAATTAGGTATTAGCTACAATCGCTGTCCTTTGTTCTTGGCTTCCAGCATGATTGATTTCTATAGCACTATTTGCTGTAAACCTCCAATAACTGTAGGGGCATAGACTACATCCATCTCTCCAAAGAAAATTACTGAGTCCTTATTTATTGTCAGCCCAGACAGGCCCGCAAGATATCATCCCCAGAACGTGCCCCAGGAAAGAAGATGAGCCCCTCAGTGGGGCTGCTATCCATCACTCCAAGCTCACTGCTCCTGATCCAGCTGGTGAGCAGGCAGGCATAGGCTGATGGGTGTTGTGAGTCCCTTGCTAATGACCTAGTTAGCAGCTTAATGGAGAAATGGAGGGCTTGAATTACAGGGAGGATCCCTTGCCTGGTACATTTAGCTCTTCTTTGGATTTATGGGCCTGGAGTTATCAACCTTTTGTAAAATAGTCATTGTTCTTATTACAAAAAACTGTCTATTTTTAAAAGCTGCACAAGGCACTTTGAATACAAAACAGTTTTGCAGTTCTTTCGACTGGTTTATTTCTAAGGAAGCACTTTCTTTTTTCTCTTTAGTTTTTGTGGGAACTGTAAAACTTCTGAGAGCTATCATGGAGCATGAACACAACTTCATGAAACTGAACTTCTGGTACAGGGCAGGGCCTCTGCCTGTATCTAACATTGATTGCAAATTGCCAAGAGGTAATATGTTAGTCAGCATTCTTGCCACTGAGACACAAGATGCAACACTGTCAATTTACAGGAGGAGATGTTTAATTTGGCTCATGGTTTCAGGGGATCCAGTCCAAGGTAGACTAGCTCCAAGGTAAAAACAACATGGCAGAATGGTGTGGTAGAGCGGAGGTTCTCAATTCATGGTGGCTGGGAAATGGAGCAGGGGAATAGTGCTGGAGAGGAAGGGCTAAGGGCATACACCCCAAGGCCACACCTCCAAAACCAACCCAGATACACCCAGAAGTGTACTTTACTAATTGCTTGGTGGCTCCCAAGCTACTCAAGTTTCCATAGTTAAGTTTAACCTTCACAAGTGGTGCTGGGAGAGATGTTGCCTTGAACACTACCTGGCACACTGAAGATAACAGTCATCCAACTGCCTGACAGGTCTCTCTGGTTTCCCCATCACCTACATGGTCTCTGGTTGACTCTCTACTTTCATGGACCTGTGGTGGGTCTTTAGATCAGTTCTCATCACCTTCCTTTTTACCTTATATTCTGACTTGAAATGTGAGTTTGATACAAGGCTTTTAGATTAATGTTCCCCCAGATGCCTGACCACTTGCTGATGCTGTCAATTGTCACCTTACCTGTTTGGTTCATTTCATAAACTGCTACAGGACAAACCCTATCAAGGTCACTTGTCAAATCTGCTGTGATATAAACTAGTAAGATAACTTTCCATGCACAGGAAGGGAGGATGAGTTGATTTATTCAAGATCAGTATGTCTAAAACTATAAAAGAAATCCAAGTAGAGCATGTGCCCCTGATATAGTTTAGAGCCAGACTGAGAATGTCCCCCTAAAAGGTCTGTTATGGTTTAAATTGAGAGTATCCTCTCACCCCCAAAAAAGCCTCATATCTTTGGCTGGTGATTGGATCATGAAGGTTAATGGTGCTGAATTTGCTGTTGGGAGGTGGGGTGTGGTCCAAAGAGGCAGGTCGCTGGGTGTGTTATCTGGAAGGTATATCTCTCTTTGGACTCATCTCTTCTCTCTGTATTTCCTGGATGCCATGATGTGAGCAACTTCCCTCTCCCAGGCCCTTTCGTCTTGCCATTTCTGCCTTGGAAGCAGCTGACTGGGTACAGGAATGGTGATCCTAAATTAATCTCTCCTCCTTTAAACCGTGAGAGTCAGGTATTGTGCCTCAAAATGAGGAAAGTGACTCACACAGGCCCAAAGAGCGGAGGAGCCACACTGGACCCTTCTGGCTCCTGGGCTCTGAGTGGTGCTTGCCAAATAAAGGATTGACTGCTTTATCCAGAATGGCGGGGACCCAGAATTGGACAGCCCTCATTAAAGGGGATACTTAGGGAGTGTGAATCCTGTTGGTCTTTACTGCAGTCCTCATCAGCCGCATTTGCAACCTGCTGGCCAAGCCTTGTCCTGGTCCTGGATGGAGAAGGGATGATAGAGGCTTCTTTATACCTAAGAACCGCCACCTGGGTGCTATGGCTCATAAGTACCTTTTGATGATTAAAGTTAATGAAAAAGTATTATGAAGCTACTGGTACTCCATTTATGTTCACCATCTAGTTGACGTTGGATTTTAGCATTAATTAGAAGACACACCAAAGAAATGAGGTATTTGTGCTCCACTTCTGGCTGCACTGTCCAAAATAGATCCCCAAGTTGACCAAATAATTTCAAAGGAAACAACACATAAAATCATACTTTGTGGTTTTTTTTTTTTTTTTTTTTGTACTGGGGATTGAACCCAAGGCCTTCACACTGAGCTATATCCCCAGCCCTTTATATATTTTGGGACAGATTCTCACTAATTCACTAAGTTGTTCAGGCTGGTTTCAAATTTGGGATCTTCCTGCCTCAGCCTCTCAACAAGCTGGGATTATAGGCACACACCACCACACCTAGTTCATTTTGTAATATCAAACAGCGCACTTAAATGTGTCTTTAATAACACGCTATTTTGTTGTGTCATTTCTTAGAGAAATTTAACGATAATCGTGGAATTATGTGGGTGCTCATTCTTCCTCTTTAACTGAATTACAGGAGGAATTCTCAGAGCCCAGGACCACTAGTGGAGTATGAACTATTACCAGAGTCCTCTGTGGACCCTCTTCTGACTCACTTCCTTGTTCTTCCAACCACCCCCCACCCCAGTTAATTGCTGGGCCTTCTGGAGTTGTCCACTTATCAGTGCTGAAAGTGACCTTGTAGGAACAGCTACTCACACCGTTTTTGCTACCACACTCAAACTAACACTTACTGTCTGTATTTCATTCTATTTTAATTTTGAGGCCCTGGTCCACATACTGGCCCTAGTTCTGGGCCAAATGACATGGTAACACTGGACAAAGAATGTATGTTCCCTGGAATACATTTGAGTCTCAATATCATGTTGTCAAGTTTTTTAACAGAGGACAAGCTGGCCACCTTATTGGAAACACTTTCTGCTTTATTTAATTTTTATATTATTTTCCAATTTTATTAGACTAGACAATTTTGGTAATAATATAAAAATAATTTTAAAATATACAAGAGCTAAAAGTAAATGCATAAATTTTTAAACCACTGGGGGTTAACTCCAAACAGTATTTCCATGTGTGCCATGTGTGCTGTCCTAAACTATTGTCTGTACTGCACATGGTTTTTAAAAAGCATAAATGATGGAGATTGTTATAGTTTATATCTAGATGTCCCCTAAAGCCTCATGCACTCATAGGTGGGGCTTTGGGGAGGTGATTGGATCATGGGGGAATGGTACTCACCATGATTAGTCCACTGACAAGTTTATAACTAAATGTGATGTTGGAAGTGAAGCCTGAAAGGATCTATCTCTCTCCCTTCTCCCCTAATATCTCTCTGGTTCCTGCCACCTGCCAAGAGCTACTTCTCCTCTGCTGTACCCTTCTGCCATACTGCCTGCCTTGGAACCAGCTATGGACAGAGGCCTCTTTTCCAACTGTGAGTCAAAGTAAACCTCTCCTCATTTAATTTGTGCAGGTCTGGTATTGCATCCCAGAAACAAGAAAGTAACTAAGACAGAGTCTGAAATGAGATACCACACACCCACCAGGAAAGGAAAAATTGAAAAAGATTAACCATAGTAAGTGTTGGAAGTGATGGGGAGCAATTAAAGCTCTTATATATTGCCACCAAAGATGCAAAATGATGCTACCATGTAGGAACCCACTTGTAAACTGTCTTAAAGTTAATATATACTTCGGATCTGACCCAGTGATCTATTTGAATTTACCAAAAAGAAATAAAAACATATCCACACAAGAGTCTACATGCAAATGTTCCAGCAGCTTTATTTGTAATATTCACGTATTTTACATAATCCATAGTCCCAACAACAGAAAAGACCATCCAATACACGTTATTGAAGATCACATATTTTTCATTGAATTTATTTCTATGATCATTTTGTCAAATATTTATTTTTAATTCTTAGCTTTATAAATAAGACTCTTATCAACATGTTGATGAATAAAATATTTTCTCTGTTGAGAATTTCCTTTATCTTTGGATAGATTTCTTTAATGAAAAGCTTTTGGTTCCTATTTCAAATTTGCTTCCAGGAGAGGATAATTATTCCTTTATTCTTTCCCCAAATCTTGGCGAAGACCTAGCACATGCCTGACACAGTTGCGTAGCACATGCCTGACACAGTTGTGGGTTCATTAGCAAGACAAGAGTCCCAAATCAGTGGTTGCTCCTTCCTGGAGCCTGGGGGAAGCTTGCCAGTCTTTCGTGGCTCATCTGTACTGCTGTCTTCATGGTCATTCCTGTTCTCCTGGAGCAGGGTGGTGACCTCTCTGTCTTCCTACAGTCATTACTGCAGACCAGTGAGCATGTTCTGACTGACGTGGAGACTGCAGAGTGCATCATGCTCTGACTGCAGACCAGTGAGCATGTTTTGACGGATGTGGAGAAAGCAGAAACAGGGAAGAAAAAGAGCCATTGTCACCAGTCTATATTAAAGAAAACAGAGGCTAAAACATGCTTTTTCAACCTGGTCCTGTTGGTGATGTAAATGCTAAAGTTTTATTTTAAATATCATTTATTTTATTTTAGTACTATTAATCACTTAACAACATTCAAATAAAATATAAACACTTTTTTTCCCACACACAAAAAATTTGCTTTTCTCATGTTTAGGTCTCCTTTGCAAACCCAACTTCCAACATCTGTGTGTCTTCCATGGCAAGTTCATACCATAGTTATTTACTAGACGGATCAGGGCTGTCTTGGGAGGGCAGTCATTTTGAGACCTTTAAGCGGATTGAAAGTTCCCATGTCTAAGGCAGCCCTTGTAGAGGAAAGCAGCAGAAACTGCCACCCTGGGTTGTGGCTACAAACTGAGGATGGAGGGAGCGCAGGGTGAGAGTTTTTTGATGTGAATTGGGTTTTGTTATCTCCAACCCCATATTTATGTCCCTAATTAAGAGCAGGTCTGAGCTCCCCACTCATGTCACCATTCAGAAGACAGTCAACAGGTTTGTACTTTGATACTATTTTCTCTCCATTTCACCAATACATTGGGAAAATTTTTAATTAAGTGAAGGTTTCAAAGATTGCAAGGTATGCTGAGGCTGAAAACACGTTCTCTTTCTGTCTGTCATGATATCCAGCCAATCTTGCCCTCACGAGCACAGTTTAACGGGCTTCACAGCTCCTGCTCATGTCAGCACCACTGAGTTGTTAAATATACTGTAATTTTGCGTTGGACGAGGCATTCTAAGATGTAATTTTCTTATCATGGGCTCAAGCTGGCCATCCAGCTGCTCATTAGCCTAGAAGGTTTCCTTTGTGCAGGGTGCGAGGGTCTCTGTTAAGTGCTTTGTGTTGGCTGTGAACCAAGGGCGGGTATCCATCCAGCCTGATTCAGGGCTGTATCCATCATTGCTATGAATTCTGCACCTGCCTCTCTGCTTCCCTGGTGAGCCTGTTCTGACTGACATGGAGACTACAGAGTCATGGAAATGAGCACATTGTGTGTGGGGAGAGCAGGCGCTCTACTTGAGGGTGAGGTCTGGCCTTCTCATCTTTGTTCCCAGGACTTCCACAGTGGCATCACAGCCCTGAGGAAGAAGGATGCTCAAGTGGGAGGTGTGTGCTGTCATCTCCACTGCCAGAACTTCTCTCCTTTGGGACGAGCCCTAGGGGGCTGCCAGTGCCCTCGGGGAGCATGACAAGCCCCTGTATCAGCATGAGGGACTCTAGTGTCTCCGGTGCCATGGGTCTCACTGGACCAGCACCATTGGTATTTCCTGAGAGCTTGTTGGAAGTGCAGCTCTCAGGCTTTGTCCTTGACCTGCTAAGCTGGGGTGCATAATTTAACAGACCCCTGATGTCTTGCTTACCCCTCAGTCTGAGAGGCGCTGGCTTGGATCTTTGTTGTAAGCTCTCACTGCCCAGTAAAATTGGGTAGAAAATCATATTTTAAGTCTCAGTCTTGGTGCCCACTGGGAGGTTGGGCTTTGTTATGGAATGAGGATCAGTCATTAGATTTTTAAAAATCCCACATGCAGTTAGGCGTGAGAATCCTAGGGCTAGATGCCATAGCTACACCTATAGCTACCCATCCTGCTTATTGATACTGGTGAATTTCTATTTACCTTAAAGAAGCATATCCAAATCATGAAAAGTTTGGGGCATCAAATTATGACTTGAAAACACTCTGGAAGAAATGTGTAAGTTAACAGCACTGGTGGATTCAAACATAAGAACCCCATTAAGCATGTATTCTGGCATATGTAGGAAACAGGGGCCATTTAATTTTTCAATGTACTTGTGGTAAAACAAAACCAATAAACATGACTCATCCCTCCCTGGTGTTCCATCTTCTTGAAATGTGGATAAATTTAATGTCACTGCACTTTCAAGCCCTGATAAGGTTTATAACTATGATAAAATTCTGATGTGAAATAAATTTTGATCCAGGTTTGATTTGGAGGTTATAACTGATAGTGCTTTAAAATGCCTGGAATTATGGTACAATAGATTCTGCGGTTTTCTTGGTTTATGGCTGGCTGTATCACCACCCAAGAAGGTGGTGTCAAGCCTTTGGTGGCCAGCTGGAACTACCTAAAAGCATCCACAGTGCGTGGCCTTGTCTGGGGACACTCCCCAGCTTCCTGAGTATCCAGTTGAGGCTGAAGTTCAGAAATGATATTCTAGTAAAATGCCATTTATTTTTTCACAAATCACTTTTATGGCTTCATAATCAAGACCTACACAAATGTTTCAGAAGCCTCAGCATGATGCTTGGCCATGGGGGAAACAGATTTGGGGCTGGCTCCCCATCCTCACAGTTCGTCACCTCTTTGTTGATACAAGGACCACATTCAGGCTAATGGTCAAAGTCAGTATCATAAATTACCTTGGCTGCATGCAACTGTCAGATAATTAGTAATCACCTACTCCCCCCCAAACAAAGTTTATTCTTTCCTTTTAAAAAGATAATTAATTTTGTGATTAGGTAATTATTTTGATTTAGATATTAAATGTTTCCTCAAGGCCCATGTGTTGAAGGCTTGTCTTCAGCCTGCAGCTCTCTTGGAAAGCAGTGAAATCTTTAAGAGTTAGGGCCTATTGTGAGGAAATTAGGTCATCAGTTAATACCCTTGAGGAGGATATTGGGACCGTGGCTTCTCTCTCTTTCTCTCTCTCTCCCCCTGCCCCGCTCCTACCTCCTTTGTGGCCACCATGAGATGAGCAGCCTCTTCTGCCACACACCACCCAGCATGGTCTCATGGTCTTCTGCCTTACCACAGGACCAAACTACCATGGACTAAAACCTCTGAAACCATGAGCCAACATAAATTTTGCCTCCTTTAAATTGATTTTCTCAGGCATGGTATTACGATGAGAGAAAGATAATATAATAATAAACTCAAATGGTCCTAAATTCAAAACTCAGAAGGATGAATAAGTAGGGATCCAAAGTGATTTGAGGGGGGAAAACCAAGATGTATCATGTACAGGTACAAAATAACCATGTTGATTATGATCATTATGTATGCAATGTACCAATACATGTTCTTGGTAAAAAAATAATAAAAAAAATTAAAAAAACAAACAAACAAACAAACAAACAAAAACAAAGTGATTTGCTTTCAGATATTCTTTTTAGATTTTGGGATGTTTCCATGCACACAGTGATATATCTTGGGAATTTTTTGTTAACACAAAAGTTACTTATGTTTCCTATATACCTGGCTTGAAGAGAATTTTATACAATATTTTAGTATACGTCTATTTTGGCTGCAATCTATCACGAAATCAGGCATGGAATTTACCACTGTGGCAACATGTCAATGCTGAAAAATTTTCAGATTTTGTAGCATTTTGTACTTTGTATTTTTATATTAGAGATGCTCAACCTGTTAGTAAGAAGTCTATCTCCCAATACCTGTCTCTGACCATGAGATCTCCGTTCTGGTCCCTCTGCAGTCATCCATTGCTATTAAATTTTGAGAATATTGCCAGAAGTCCCATGTAAATATAATGATATGTTAAAAAACACCCTTCCTTATGATTATTAGTATATCATACCCACTACTATCCATTTTGCTCTTCAATGTAGGTATTATTTACCTATTAAATTGTTGAGCGTCTACTGTCTTGTAAGTCCAGCTGTGGGCACTAGAAGGGCCAAAACTAACAAAACATCAGAGATCCTGTCCTTGGAAACATTATTCATATGTGAAAAAAAAGTAATAAAAAGGTATTAGCTGTGTCAGATTTTATATGATATAAAAATAAGCAGCAAAGGGGAGAGAGATAAATAAATGAATAAACAAGTGAGGAATATAGCTTATTAATGTAAAATGATAAGAACCAAGATTAAAGACAGTAGACTTAGCAGATCTGCGAATTCTAAAGTCCAAACCCAGTATTCTGCGAGCAGCTTGGCATGCAAGACCAGAAGTTTTCACTCATGTATAATGTCCAAACAGAACTAAGTGTGAGGGGGACCTTTGCATTTCAAGAACTCATTGACACTCAATTGTCACTTTTGTAGGAATCTGCTTTTATCCTGTTGGTGTGTAATTATAAGGATAGATCATCTCTTGATAGCACGGGGCATGCCCTGATCAGTCCATGAAGTAAGAAACCGGAGTGGAGAAAGTTAGAAGGCAGCGGGCAAGCCGCCAAACCGGGGCATGATGGGTCTTCGAGGCTCTGGGAGCAATTGGGCAGAAGTAGGTGGACAGTCATGCCGGGCAGGATGGGGTAGGCAAGAAAACAAGTGAAAGGAGCCATTCTTACCTCTGAGCAAAAGACAGGTAGGTCAGGACTCTGGCTGGCCCTGGGACAAAAGACCATCATTTTGGCTGACCCAGGACTCCAGCCTGGGCTCCTTCCTGCTCTTCAGTTTTGCCCTGCCTTGATCTCACACTTCTAGCTGGGCAGTCGCAGGCCTGTGTGTGTCAGGTGTTGCCTGGAGGAAACTCGTGAATTTAAGGACAGGGATAGAAATTCAGTGCCTTGTTTGAGAGGAAACGTGGCTCTGAAGTGACCCCTCAGACAAGGAAAAGTGAGAAGAATAAGGAGGAGGGACGAGGACCTGGCTGCTGGTGGAGTGCAGGGTGTACTTCACCAGAGGCCGCCCTTCTCCGTTTGACAGAATGACCAGAGCACAGCATCCCCCCCAACCAGCTGTTTGCACATTAGCATAACATGCCCCCCTGTCAAACAGCAACCTTCTTCTCTTCTTTTATTGTTGTTTGAAGAGTCACGAAATCTGTGATGTCAAAAATCATTACTGGGTCTGCCAAAATCCATAATGAACAGTCTAGCAACCCAAATGCTTCTGATGTTTTGTAGCAAATTAAGGTGGAAAAGAAAAGTTAAATTTTATGGGCTCATCTCAGACAGTGGTGCCAGCTCTTTCCCAGCCTGGGCACTGCATAGTCCACCTTTCTAATGTTTCTAGAGAAGTGCTATTTGGGATGACGGGAAAGTTCACTCCACCCCAGCCCCTTAAAGCTGACTCCACTTGGGCAGGAAGTGGCAAGTGGAGCTCATCCTAAAAGCGAGGAAATTCATTGACCTCAGTTGCAGTAGTCTATAACACGGGGAAAATAATCATCTTTTAGCAAGGAGCTGTGGGGACCGAGTGAGATGACATAGGTGCTGTCCTCCTTGTTGGGTCCAGCACAGGGTGGCTAAGCATCTGTCTTGATCAGCTGATGGCAGCATAGACATAGTGATGTGGGTTTCAGTTCTTTAAAAAAAAATTCATTTGATTTTTCCTGACTATATTTAAGTTATACAGCAAGATGTTTTGATGCATATGTATGTAATGAAATGATTATCAGAGCCAAGCCAATTAACACACCAGCACTTTCCATAGACCTCTGTGTGTGTGCCTGCATGTGTGTGTGTGGTAAGCACCCCTAAAACCTACCTTTTTGGCAGATTTTTAGTAAAGAACACAAGGATTGTACTTGCAATCTTCACACTTCATGTTTCATCTGTGCACTCACTCATCTGACATAACTACAACTTTGACCTACAATTCCCTGCTTCCTCCCATCCCCTGGCAACCACTGTTCTGTAGTTTGCTTCTCTGTTTTCAACTTGTATAGATTCCATATATAAGTGAGATCACACACCATTTTTAGCACTACATAGAGATAGCTGCACTCTGGTATTCTTTGTATTATTCACAATAGCCAAGTTACAGATATAATCTGTGTCCACTGACAGATGAATGAGGAAAGAAATTACCACATATATGTGTGTTGCATATATATAGTATATATTCAAATATAAACCATAATTTCTTTATGCACACATACAAATATCCTATTTCTTCCAACCTTTCAAAAAGACAATTGATCCTGCCATTCTAACGACGTGGGTAGACCCAAAAGGCATGATGCTCCATGCAATATGCCTGTTTGCAGGATCACTTGCCAAGTAGTAAATACAGCTCCTGCAAGGATTTTTATTAGCTGCTAAGAACAACTTGGATGTTAATTCAACATGTTCTCAAACTGTAAAATGGTTTTAATTCAATAATGGCGTGGTACATTTTTCAAATTGTTCACTGAAGCATCATCGTGGAGGCACAGGGTGACATGAGTGCCTGCGGAGAAAGTGAGACGGGCCTTTGGGTCGGGATCCAGGCCACCTGCCGTGCATGGCAGCAGGAGCACACACACCTTACAGGGGCCCTTTTCACACTGCAGCTCTCTTCATACACACAGCTAAAGTCACTCCTGCTCAGTTATTTTTCAGTCAGACACCCGCTGTCCTCTAAACTCTCCATGTCTTTCTGGTCTATGCCAAATACACACAGGTGGCTATACCTTAAAGTCACGCTCATTGCCAGCACACTGTCCTTCTCCATGCCCATGAAGAGACACTCACCTCAGTGTTCCTCCTCATCACACAAGAAAGACAGATCTGGGTTAGGGAATGTGCTGGAGGCTTCCTAGCAAAAGTGCGGGTGGCAGGTGAAGTCTATGTCCACAGTCTGCCTCCCCAGCCCCTGGGCCATATGGCC
>PVJO010026355.1:0-21229 GCA_004026905.1 Hystrix cristata
GTGGAGTCCGTGTGGCCGAGATTAAATAGCCCGTCGCTTGATGCAGAGAGGCAGAGATAAATCAGCCTTTGCTGCAAGCACGGTGGCAGGAGTTAATTAGGAAAGGGAAAAATACATTTCGACTCACAAAGAGGCTGGGTGAGCAAGCAGAGGAGCAGCGTCCATCCCCACTGTCCGCCTCCCTCGGAGGGTGCACAGGGCCAGGAAGGATGTCCCCTCGCAGGTGGCACGACCCAAGTAGGGGAGGATGGCTGCCACCTGGCTGTCCCATGGAGCTGAGCTAGGGCTTGCCGGTGCCCTGCCAGCGTGGTTAGTGGGGTCCTGAGCTTCCAGGCTGCGAGCTTGTTCTCTAGGGTTGTTGGAGTCCAGGTCAGGCACTGTGGGTCAAGTTTAATTAGTGCTCGGCAGGGTGATGGAGGTGGGGGTGTGCCCTGACCTTCCAGGCTCTCCTTGGAGCTCTCTCCATCTCAGCCCCTCTGGGTCCTCCCTGCTGTGTGACACTGTTCACTGTCTCTGCCTGGCATGTCGTCCTCACCCCCCGCTCTCATCGGAGGCCTGGCTGTCCCTCCAAGCCCAGCTCCCTTTCCAGTCCCAATTACACACTCATTCAACAATCACGTATGGACCCCTCCTCTCTGCCAAGCCTCTGCCCTTCCTGGACTCTGGCTTAGTGCTGTCTGGGGAGGTGGACACAGGGGCACCTAGGCAGCCCTGCTGCCATGTACAGTGTCACGGAGGAAGCCGGGGCTGTGGGCACTGGAAGAGGCATCCAGCCTTGATCTGTGGCGGGGCAGGAGGACGGTTATGGGGCTGCGCTAGGGAAATAACCACAGGTGACAAGAGGTACCAGGAGGCCAGGCTGCAGTGGCCACAGGATGCACGCACGCAAAGCTCAGGGCCCCAGGACCACGGCGCCTTGTGGCTTGGTCACACACAACTGGGCGCGGGGCCTCGACTCCTCAGCCAGCTGTCCTTGGGTGGCTGGCGTCTCCTCTCAGGGTGTGCTGGTCTGTGATGGGGCTGGAGCCTGGGCAGAGGCAGGAAGGGCACAGCACAGCGTTCACACGGCTGAAGTGTGTCCGTGCGTGCGTCCTCTGTGACTGTGTGCTTGTGTAACCCGAGTGACTCAAGTGTGTTTGCATATGTACAGGAGCATGCACACATATGGTGGTGTGAATGTGTGCACACACGTGCTCATGTGTAACCGTGCACGCCTGTGTGGTACGCATGTGTACAGGGGTAGGATGACAAAGTTGGTGCAGGATGTGGCGACCAGCCTGTGCAGGCCACTGGACAGTGGAGCACGGGTCTGTCCTGAGGGCAGCAGGGCGCCCTGGTGGGTAAATGCTGGAGAGCAATGAAGCCGCATTTGCAAGAGAAAGACGGTGGGCTCTGCCTAGAGGGAGAACAGCAGATGGGGGATCCTGGACTGGACAGGAGACCCGTGGTGAGCCCAGAGGGAAGTGACAGTTGTCTGGGCTAGGAGTGGAAGAGATGATGGGAGACAGGGACTAAGTCACATGCCCCGAGTGGCACGGTGGCCCGGCCCATCGGCGCCTTCCGTGTACAGTGCTTCCCTTTGGAGCTCAAGCCTCTATGGAAGGTGGGGAGCATGCATGAGAATTGCTTGTAGCCTGTAGGGATGTAACAGAGGCCTTAATACATACTGGTTCCCGAAGGAGAGACGAGCTGAGTGGGGAGGGAGCACCTTGGACCTCTGCCGAGGTGGGGGCAGGTCCCTCGCTCCATCCCGGGGGTGCCTGTGTGCATGCGCACAAACGCTCAGCCCCATTTCCTGGAGGCTGCAGCGCTAGGCGAAGGCTCCTGCCTGTCTCTGGCTTTGGACAAGCCCCAGCTTTCCGGCCAGGGCCCTCTTTTCTCCTTGCTTTTGCTTTGACTTTGGCTACTCTGCAGCTACTTCCTCAACGCTGGCCAAGGAGGTCAGAGGCCAGGGAGCCAAGGCTAGGTGCTGAGCCCTCCTCCCTCTGGCCAGCTGTCAACATCTGATACCCAGGTGGGGGTGTGGACACGTCTAGACACGGACAGATGTGCTGTGAGAATACGGGCTTTGAAAAACTCCGGTTGACACCCAGCCTCCCCTGTGCACACATGGACCTCGCATTCATGCACACAACTGTCACACATGTGTTGCGCTCGCTGGCTTGCACTTTGTTTCTTTCATGTGACCGTTTCCCCTGACCGACCGTTCACGTCAGGACACACAGCGCTGCCTTGCTCTTGTCCCTAAACCAGAAGTTGTCCTGGTCCTTTCTGATTCTGGGCTGCTGCTGGCAGAGCTGTAGTGGGCACCGTGGGCATGACAGGTGCATCCTGGAGGAGCGCTTCTGCAAGGTGGCGACTTGGAGTCCGCTGGCTGTGCCTTCCGATGGCCTCTGTGTGCCGGCTTGCAGCTCTGCGATGTGGGAGTTCAGTGCATCTTGCTTTGCAGGATTGAACATGATGGCGTGTGGCATGTGGCCGAGCTCTCTGCCGTGGGTGTCCCGCCTGGTGCGGGTGGCTTGGGGTCTGCACCCGGCAGCCCCGGCCTCCACCAGAGCCTGGCCGGCCAGAGGACAAGGCCCAGTCGGGAGAACAACAGACCCTTCCCTGGCTGTCAAGGCGTGAGGATTAGATGCAGAATAATGCAGTCCCCAATCAAACCTGCAGCTGTAACTCAGGCCCGAGACGCTGCCAGCACCATAAATTTGGGCGGAAAGTGCAGCTCTAGCAGTTTGCGAACAAGAGCGGGGGAGGCCGAGTGAATTACAGCCGGGAGGTGGCGGAGGCCCCCCGCCCAGCATTGTTAGCTTGGGCCGGGGATGGATTGCTTACTGCCTCTAATGAAATTGAATTTTAATTTATATCCCGGCCCACAGTGGCGGGCCAGGGCGTGCCTGGCCAAAGCAGGCTCAGCCCTAGCACGGGGGCTGCTCCTGTCGGGGAGACCCGCAGCTGATCCTACTCAAGGGAGCGATGGGCATCGGGTCAGTGGCTGCCCCCTGAGGTTTCTGGTCCTGCCAGCCACAGGCTCTGGGGAGGGTGCATCTGCCGTGGTGAAAAGCTCTGCAAGGTCAGCAAAGGGGGTCCCTACGCTTTCTTTGGGGGGCACCAGAAGCTCTGCTGGGTGTAGGGGGAGATGTTGGTGGAGGAGGAAGAGGATGATTCTGGCGGTTTAGGGTCCCCAAGCACTTCTCTTCCCGTTGTCTAAGATGATACCTTGAGACTCCTGCCATTCGCCGACATGGCAGCAGTCTTTCTGAGGGTTCGCTAAGCGCTGGGCGCTGCTTCCTGTGGGTGTCTTGTGCCTCCCAATCCCGTCTGCCAGCTGAGCTCTGGGAAGTCACACAGTGTCAGCCTGCCAGGGCCCAAGTGGCCTGAGTCCAAATCCCAGGCTGCACATCTCCTGACCCGAGCCTCAGTTTCCTCTTTAGTAGGCTGGGAGGTGACGAGAGGGAGAGGCTGCATCCCAGGGCATCTTAAGGATGGGATGGGGCCCATTTCTGAGCGCTGGTCTAGAGTGGCCGAAGTCAGGAGCTGTGGCTCCACATATTTTCCCACGCCCTGTCCAGAGCAACACGGTGAGGGGCAGGTGACACCAGGACCCCATCTCTGTGGCCAGGGGGAACAATGGTCTCCTTAGGGCCCAGCAAGGAGAGGGCCGAGACCTATGGGCATCCTGGGAGCAGGGATTCAGGGTGGCGGATTATATCTGCTGGGGGTAGGGCTGGAAGGACCAGAGGGTGCCCTGTGGGTGAACAGAGGGAGAGCGAGGGCAAAGAGAGGTTGCAGGCCTCACCCGTCCTGCCCGGAGACTAGGAGCCATGCCTGGGGCTTGTCCTCTGTCCCTCCCAGCATGGTGGCCCCAGCAGGCCACTGGACATTCATCAGGACCCTGCCAGGGACCTCTCAGTGTGCCCTGGACCAGTGGCCTCAGCTTGGGGCCTCGGGCCCCTGTAGGTGAAGCAGGGGGTGGCCTGCAGCCCAAGGACGCCTTCCCACCTGCATCCTGCTTCTCATAGCACCCACAGAGTCGTCCATCAGCCCCAAGGCCACACGTGGCTGTGGCCAGGGGGCCTCAGGGCCAATTGCCCTGTCAGTCCTGTGGGCTCAAGCACCGTGCTGCTCCTTCAGTGCTCTAGGACAGGCTGCGACTTCAAGCCAGGTGTAAATCCACCAGCCCCAGGCAGAAGCTGTTTTCTGCTGGCGGGATCCGTCAGGTGAAACCACCAGATTAGATGCAGGGTGTGCTTGCCGGAGAGATGCTGGGCAGAGAGACTCCCAGACTGTGGGCTGCAGGCACCTTTAGAAACCACTAGAAACCTTCAACTCCCACCTTCTGATGGGACAGGTGGAGACTCAGGTTGAGAAAGGGACAGGTGCTCTCCTGAGGTCGCACAGCAAATGAATAGGAGAGAGGCATTGCGTGGCTGGACCTGTGGTCCCCAAGGATGGAGGGAATAGAGAAGTGGGCTGCTTCCGAGTCCTCAGATAGAAAGCAGGCTGGGTGTCCGGCCGTCCCACTGTTTTCAGACTTCCAGCTCCTTCTTCACAATTCCTGGTGAGCAGGCGGCCACTTCGTGTATAGAACAAGATGCCCTTTCCTTGGGGTAGCACACCCCAGTGCCCGGGTGTGTGGCTTCCGAATGACCACTGCACTCAGCCTTGCTTAGCTATGCAGCTGGCTACACCCATGTGCATCCACGATGCCGCCTTTAAATTGCATCGCTCTTTTTCAGTATAAGCAAACTGATTATAAAAGAACCTATGGCCATGCTTTATGGGAAGCTGGCGTTGCTCACCAACAACAGATAACACAAAAGTCAATGTTTCCCATACATTTCAGACTCCTCTACGACACTTGTGGATATATACTAGTCATGTCTCTTACATGTATTCTTACATATATGATTGTCATCTGACAGCTTGTATACCCCCTTTCAAGCCACTGTGCCCCACCTTGATACAGTCCTGGCAAGGGATTTGAGACTGCACCCTTGCCCACCTTCGGTGGGAGCAGACCCCCTCATGAGGATGGCCTGGCTCAGTTTTGGGGAGGGACGCAGGATTGGTGAGTTTTTGTGGAGACATGGGCTGTGGGTCAGGAGGGCTCAAGGAGCCGTGAGGTGGGGTGTCAGGTGGCAGGTGCAGGGATGGGAGGGATGAGGCCTGGCTGAAGCCAGGTGTCCCTCCCACAGCATACCCTCTGCACTTTACAATCTCCTTATGAAATAACTCAGAGGAATAGAAAGGTAGAGAGGAGCTGGGTGTGGTGGTGCACACCTGTAATACCAGCACTCAGGAGGCTGAGGCAGGATGATTGCCTTTAGTTCATGGCCAGCCTGAGCCACATAGTGAGACCCTGTCTCAAAAAGCAAACAAAACAAAAACAAGCAAAATGAGGGAACAGGCAGTGGACTGTCTTCTGCTCCCTGGAATTGGGACGTTCCTGTGCTGCTTCTTTCTTTGGACTTCATGAGGAACGGATCATGTGTTACCGGAGCCCACTCTCACAGCCCCACACAGTCCTTTCCCTCTTCCCTCCCGACAGAGAGTCAGGTGCTCAAGTGACTATGTGTTTTTCCATTGCACAAATGTATGCTTGTTGCACGTGTGTGTGTGTGACTGTAAGTAATTTACACAATACTGAGTTCCAGTTTCATAGAACTGTGCCCATTTTACAGCTGGCAATCTGGGGACTCGGGAAATGGGGCTGGACATGCAAGCATACGGAACTGAGGGTGGCTGAGGGAGGCCCACGCCTGGGAGTCTCTCCAAAGTCCCTCTCGTGGGGCATTCAGCGAACACAGGGACCTTGGAAGAAATTTCTCCTCCCTGCAGGCTGCTTGGGGGCAGAGAGTAGGGTGCTAGGGTCTACTGGGGTGACTTTCAGTGTCCGGGTGTCCCAGGTCATGTGTGGGGGGAAGGAGCAAAGCAGAGTCTGCCCTGGGCTCTGGGTGTCCTGCTGAGGGAGACCAGCGAGCTGGAGCTCCAGGTTGGGGCCTGAGGGGCGACCAGGGCTGGGCCACATCTCTGTGGGACAGAGAACCACTTAGTGTCCCTCAGGAGTGCAGAGCTCGGGGGCAGGGGAGCACAGTCCCCCCATCTCTCCAGGTGGGTGCAGGCGCATCAGGGCCTAAGGCAGGGCACCTTCCAGAGGCTGGTTTACTGAGTGTCTGCTGTCTGTGTGGGGGATGGGAAGAGATGTGCTGGAGGACATTCGGCCATCACAGCTTGCACAGAACGAGGCCACTGACGGGGCTGAGGGTGCCAGAGAAATGTTGGGGTGGGGTCTGCCACCACACATGTGGGGCTGCAGAGCCCAGCGCCCCCATGTGCTCCCCATGGACCTGACACCTCACGCTCCAGCATGAGCAGACACGACAGTGCACACAGCCAAATGCACACACTTGTGTCTAGATGCACATACGTGCACACATACTCCCCAACACACCTGCACAGGCACATGGAATGTGGTGAAACCCCTCCAGCCACTAGAGGGCGCTGCAAGCCTTTTAGTAAATTCACTTCCCTAAACCCATGTATACACACGCACACACGCGCGCACACACACACACACACACATACACACACACACACTCACACACACCCAGAAAGCAAAAGAAATGTCTCAAAAAATATAGCAGTTGATGGTAACCCAAGGCGACGGGAGCTGTAAATCTTGGAGGCTGATAACAATAATAATAAAGTACGATGAGCGGAACGATGCCGGATTAACAGTGATTCACAATGCTTTCCCTTCCAGACCGATAGTCCTGCACGTGGAATCCCTTCCTGTTGGGAATACCCCTGTGGGCATTGAGCACAATACTTTCCTGACACCCTCGTCTAACCTCTCTCTGCACCCCAGGACCTGCTGTGGCATTGATGGTCAAGGGAGAATTTAAGAAATCACATTTCCCACTGGGCGTGGTAGTGCATGCCTGTAATCCTAGCACTCTGGGAGGCTGAGGCAGGACGATTGCAAGTTCAAGCGCCACCTGAGCAATTTAGCGACAGAGACCCTGTCTCAAAAAAATGAAGAGCTGAGAATGGATTCAATCCCCAGTAACCCCCTCCCCCCCCCAAAAGATGACATTTCTTCTGTTGGAAGACCCAGCCTGGGTGTGAGTGGCACTAACACCAGGCCTCTGTGCTTGGCCTTGAACATGAGGCACAGCTGGGCTCGCTGGCTTGTCTGCAGCCTTCCTCCCCTGAGTTCCTTCCATATGCTCCGGGCTCTGCTAGGTTTGGGGGAGGAAGGATAAGAACTGGCCGGGAGGGGAAGCTCCCACTGGGGCAGGAATGACTGAGCCAGCCCTGACCACAGCCCCCAGGGGTGGGCTAGATGGACCAAGGTCGGCAGTGAGATCCCAGAGCAGTGTCCTCCAACCTTTCTGGTGCACAGGACTAGTTTTGTGGAAGACAGTATTTCCACAGACTGGGCTGGGGGTAGTTTTGGGTGACTTACACATATACATTTATTGTGCACTTTATTTCTATTATTGCTACATTGGAACATTTAATGAAATAACTACACAACTCAGTGGGAGCGCTGAGGTTGCTTTCCTGCAACTAAACGGTCCCGTTAGTTCACTTGCCACTGTACAGCCTGCCAGAAGATGCAGGTTGATCATCACTAGCCATCATGGATGAGCTTTTGATATGAATCTGCAAGGTCTGATTTATTATGGGCTCTCTGCAGTCAGACCTACTAGTGCTAATCTTTATTTACAGCCACTCCCTGGCGCTAGCATCACCACCTCAGCTCCACCTTAGATCATTAGGCTTTAGATTCTTTTGTTGTTGTTGTTGTTGTGGGTTTTGTTTTCTCTTGTTTTTAGATTCTTGTTTTGTTTTTAGATTCTTTTGTTTTGCCTTTAGATTCTTATAAGGAGCACACAACCTAGATCCCTCGAAAGTGCAGTTCGCAGGAGGGCTCCAGCTCCTAGGAGAATCCAGAGCTGCAGCGATTCAATAGGAGGGTAACATGAGTGATGGGGAGCAGCTATAAATACAGCCTGTATAAATACAAATGGCTTCTTGTGTCTAGCTGTCCCCCCAGAGCCTCACATGCTTTGGGAGTGATTGGATCATGGGTAATGTGATACTGGATTAGTCCACTGATTGGTTTAATTGATGTAGTGTTGTTCTGGGTGTGTCTGGATGATGGATTTACTGAAGCGGAGGATCTACTCTGGGTATGGGTGGCACCAACCAGTAGGCTTATAGCCTGGATGGAATAAAAACGGGCAAGCAGGAAGTTGCACTGCTTCCTGCCTGCCGTGCCAGCTACCATGCTGCCCTGCTTTGGACCCTACTGGCTATGGACTGAAAATTCCACGAACTGTGAGCCAAAATAAACTTCTCCTCCTCTAAAGTGTGAGTGTTGGGTATTGTGTCCCAGCAAGGAGAAAATAACTAAGTCGCCTGGACAGAGAACATACTCATTCCTTTAACAAATGCTTACTGAGCACTTACTGGCAGCCTGGCACATGCCCAGCAGGGGCTAAGAGGTCAGTGTCCCTGCTCCAGGGCATAAGTGCCACTTGGGGTGTGTTTGAGTTTCCTGCGCGTGCTCTAACAAATCACTCAAAGCTGGGTGGCTTTAAACAATGCAAACTTCTCTCAGTTTGGGGTCATGCTCTCTCTCAGAGGTAGGGCCCCTCCCACCTCTGCCAGCTCCTGGGGTTCTTTGACTTGTGGCCACCTCACCCCAATCTCTGCCTCATCTGCTCCCCTCTGTGCTCTGGATCCAGCCCCCTCCCTTCTCTTACATAGATGGCATTAGGTTAGGCCCATCCCAACCCAGTGTCTTAACTAAATGCATCCCTAAGACCCTCTTCCCAATAAGGTCAAGGGGCCGGTCCCGGGGACCAGGACTCAGCATATCTTTGGGGGACATAGTTCAGTCGGGTCTAGGGTGAGAGGCAACGAGCAAGGAAACTACGAAGCAAAGAGGAGAGAGGGGGAAGGCTGACAGGGTGGACCTGCAGAGAGACGGAAGGCCTCAGACAGGAAGAGCTTGGGAAGCCCTTAGGATAGCACAGCTGGCCGCAGGGGCCAGGAGAGAGCAGTGCAGGGAGGGGCCCGCCAGGGTGCTGTTCCTAGTGAGTTCCCAAGCTTCCGGTAGGGAAATCTAAGGCCGGAAGTGACTTTTGATTTGTGCTCCAGAAAGATTCCCTGTCAGAGGCTCTTATCCTAAATAGTGAATAGAGGATTCATGGAGCCTGTGAATTTTGACTGGAAAAACCGGTTTCTTAAACTCTCCTAACTGCAAGTTACCATTTACTTCCATCATGGATGGAGGCAGGAAGCCCTGGGCAGCCGGAGGCACCGGGACCTGTTCACCATCAGAAACCTGGGTACCTCACACTCTCTGCAGCTGTCATAGGTCACTCGAGGTACCAGTTACAATCGTTCATCACTTTGCAGTAGACAGCTGTTGGTCCATGGCGGAGATCGTTAGCAAGCTTGTTATTCACTGCACTCACAAAAAAGCCCTCAAATCACCAGATTACACATTTGCGCTTTAAATATTTTTATAACTGTATTTCAACAGTTGATTTCCTTTCCAATCCTATGTGTTTTATCCATTTGAAAGTGTTATTTTGAGGGCCGAGTGCAGTGGGGCACCCTTAGAATCCCAGCTACCTGGGAGGCTGAGGTAGGAGGACTGCAAATTTGAGGCCAGCCTAAAACACTTTGTGAGACCCTATCTCAAAATGAACAAAAGGGGTGGGGACATAGCTTAGCAGTTGAGTGCTTGCTTAGCATGCGCGTGATGCTGGGTTCAAGTCCCAGAACTGGGGGGAAAAAAAAAGGATGTTATTTCGAGAAGGGGTTCTTTGGGCTCCAGATACCCAGATGTCTGCCTGTATTGGGCCTTCGGCTGGGGACACGGAAGGGATAGCCATCTTTATTCTCAGGAGCTGAGGGTCTCTCTGCCTCTCCACGTCTTCCCCTCCCTGTTTTCTCGCACTCTCTCCCTGGCTGGCTCTCTCCATCCCTCCTCTCTGACACACACGTGGGCCCCCTCATCTCACAACCTCTCCCCACCAAAGTCTCAGTCGTGGTGCTGGACGTGTGCATCAAGAAAGCCTTGCCGCCCGAGACCCCTGCCCAGCTGGCCCCGCCGTCAAGGAAACCCTCCGCACACTCTCAGCTCGGCGCCTGTGTGTGTGGGGTGGGGCGAGCGCCGGGACTTTGGGAGGGCAGACCTTGGTGTCCAGACACATGGGGCTGGAGCTCCTGTCCTGGTCCCCTCCCTACACAGACAGCCAGCTCTCCACTGTAGGGCCGAGGGCTGTGCATGGAGCCAGGGTGTTGGGTGACCCCGCTTGGTGCTGGGGTCGGTCAGTGTGCAGGAGTGGGTGGTGGGAGGACTGGGGGGTCCTCCTCCTCCAGCACCTTTGGCACCTGGGTGCTCTGCTTTCCTCAACTTCACCTGACCTTGACCTTTACCCTGGGTGACTGTAAGCAGCGTCTGAGAGCCACGGGGTGGTGGCACATGCCTACAATTCCAGAATATAGGGTGAGTCTGAGGCAGGAGGATCATGAGTTTGAGCCCAGCCTATTTCCACTTTCCTCCCTGTTTGGGGAACCAGCCTGAGAGGATGTGATGCTCGGATCTGTGGCAGCCATCTTGTAATGATCAGACAACCAGCCTGAACATAGAAACACCAATAATTCTTGTGAACAATCAGCTCTGGCAAGACAAAGCTGGCTTCTACAAGACACCAAGCATGTGGGGCCAAGTGCCAGCTACCCTTCTAGATGGATTATGTGCTTGCCAGTTTGCCAGGGTCCCTGTCACAGTACCCCGGCCCACTTCACTCATTTACGCTCTTGCTGGCCAGGGGCAGGTCCAGTGGCAACGTGGCTTGGCCACTCCAGCACTGCCGGCACCCTGCAAGGACCCGGCCCTGCGCCAGGCTCTTATCAGGAACTGGAGACAGTCTAGCAAGGGGCTGCCCAAGGGAGTTCTCTGCCTCGATGCAAACGATCTACATCTCTGCCCAATGAGGTGGCCATGGGCCCCGGGAGCTACTAAACTCTGAGATGAGAGCGGTGTGACAGAGGAGCTGGATTTTCAATTTTACTCGCTTTTAGTTGATTGAAATTTAAATAGCCACATGTGGCTGATGGCCCCGTGAGGGACAGCGTGGCAGACTCAGCCTCCTGCGCAGCTGCTCAGCTGGTGAGGTGCCCGGGAGCCGCTCCCTGCCGCCCACGTCCCCACCCCCTACCCTGAGGCCCTCCGGCCTGGGTCCCACACTGCAGGTCACAGGTAGCCTGTGAGCCCCTGTCCCAGCCCCCACTGCAGGCAGGACGAGGTCCTCAGAGAGCGCTTTGGGACTCTGTCATGGCTGAGGACACGGAGGCTCTTGCCCAGGTGAGGGCTGTGTCTCTGGGTCTTCGCCAGATTTGACTTCTGTTCCTGGGACCCGGGCTGGCCAGGTGACCCTTGTGGATGGCGTGCTGGGGCTCAGGGACACTGTTTCTGGGAGCCCTGAGCTGCCTGCCATTCGGGAGAGTGAACACCCAAGGCTGCTATGCTGAGGGCCTCACGTGGGCAGAGCTTTGCCTTCCTTCTGTCCTCGGCCCCCACAGATCCCCAGGGACATCCTGGCTGCAGGGAACTGGAGGACAGAAGCAGGACAGAGGCTCAGAGAATGGAGATCCAGACTTCCCGAGGGAGGAAACGGTGAGGGCCTTGAGCCTCAGTCTCCCGGACTGGAGAGCAGGCTTAGCAGTGCCCTGTGTCCCTTTCCTGACACACAGAAGTCCTCCCAAGGAGAGCTGTCCCCTGTTCACTATGGTCAGTGACACTGCAGACAGAGCCAGACCTAGAGAGGGCTCAGGTTCTGCCAGTCCCCCAGGTGCCACCCCCAGGTGGCAAACTCTTCTAGTGCTGGGGTGCAGTGGCGGGTGTCTGGAGAGGCTGAACGGCTTGCCCGGGTCACACAGTGAATGCGAGGCCTGCCCAGGATGAGAGCCAGGACTTAACTGACCTGAAGCTGGGGCCTTTGTTCACTACATTCCTGACCTAGATCTGTCTTACCACGATCCTGAAACCCAGTACTTTAAGGCATCGCAATGGTGTCCTCTCTCTTTTCCCCTGGTACAGGATGAATCCAGGGCCTTAGCACTGAGCTACATCCCCTGCCCTTTTTTATTTTTTTGTTTTGAGACAGGGTCTTGCTAAATTCACTAAATTACTCAGGCTGAGCTCAAACTTGCAGTCCTCCTGCCTCAGCCTCCCGGAGTGCTCCTGGTTCCTAACAGGCAGCTTGGGACTCCAAATGACCAAGCTGAAGTTGCAGTCACCCTCGGCAGGCCCATGGCCTCTCCCTTTGGGTCCAAGCAAAGGACCAGGCCAACCCCAACTTGAGGGGAGGAGAGGCAGATGCCAGCTCTCTGGAGAGCAGGAATCTGGGGCCCTTTATCCACCACAATCCCACAAAGCCTTTCTTGGGGTGAGCAGAGGAGGGTGAGCTCTGAGCTGAGAGGACAGGCTGGTTCCCAGGACAGAGCTGACGTGGGCCGTGGGGGTCCCCAGAGTGTCCCCAAGACCTGGCACACTGTGGTCTTCACGGGGGATGCCCAAGCACGCAGCCTCTTTTCTTTGGAGCTCAATCTGCATCACTCCTAAAGACCACAGAAGCCAACAAGGGCAGGCTGGAGGCCACCCTGACAGTGGCCCCATGACACTGGAGGTGACGTCCTGCCTGCCTTCCCATGTACCCCAGAGCAGCTCCTCGGGGCTGTGGCCAGTTAGGGGGATACCTAGGCCAGCGGGGTGGTGCTGCTGAGCAGGGTCTACTGCCTCGTCCATGAGATCACATCCCTACGTCGTATCATGGTTCTGTCTCCCCAGCCCCAAGCATGTTCCCCGTCCCTAGAAGAGCAGAGGGGAGGTGTGGCCCGTGGCACCGGAGCCCCACAGAGCCCCCGAGTTGAAAGATCCACCAAGAGCCTGCAGAGGGGAAACCACAGACATGGCTGTAATGCTTGTTTAGTGGCTGTGTGACCCCCGTCAAGTCACTCGACCTCTCTGAGCCTCAATGTTATCCTGTATAAGACACAGAGAGGTTTGGGGATTTACAAGTTGTACAGTGGGGGAGCTCAAAAAATAGTGGCTAGTATTTGCCAAACCCGAAAGCAATTTTCTCAAAACTTTGTGTGATTACAGGAAACCTTTGGAAATCTGAGAGAGCCTGAAATTTCTCCTCTAAGCTGGTGTGGAGGCGCACGCCTGTAATCCCAGCACTCTGGGAGGCTGAGACAGGAGGGTCAACAAATCTGAGCCCAGCCCGAGCAATTTGGCGAGAGCCTGTCTCAGATCTTTAAAAAGTGTGTATCTACAGAAACAGCACGATTTCCAAGTTTTGCACACCACGAAGAAAGCCAGCTGCAAACCCTCCTGCTGCGATCAGAGCCTCACGCCCTCTGGGCAGCCCCAGGCCCTCCTGCTCCTCCACAGGCTGGAGCCCTAAGACAACGCTGGGGTTTCGGCTGCTCCCTTCCCTCCAGAGGGACGCCCGTCAGGGACCTCCTTCCCTCGCCCACCCTGTCCCAACCAGCTCCTTCATGGGCAGGGCCCAAGGCCAGCGTCTGGAGGGAAGGGGCGCACCTCTCCCCACGCACAGCCCCCTGCACCCGACGAGGACGAGCCCCAGGATTCTGGGGTTAGAGAAATAAATCAGCAGACCTTTTATCCGGGACACTTCTCCAGTCTGTGCCCTGGCGCTGCTCCGAAGCGGGGACTCCAGGGCCTCAGCCCAGGGGGAAATTTACTGTTTAACTCCAGGCTTTAAGGAGGAGGCGCGAGCACACGCCTCCAGCCCTCGCCTCTCCTCCCTGGCGCTTCGTCTCTCCTTAAGTAGCTGCAGCTGGGCTTCTCCAGCCCCAGGTTTCAGGCAGGGCTGCTTTCTTTTACTTTCTTATTTTTATTTTTTTTAAACTGGGCATTGAACTCCAGGACTTTGCACTGAGCTACATCTCCAGTCCTTCAAAATTTCTTTACAATCTTGAGACAGGCTCTTGGTAAGTTGCTAGGTTGCCCAGCCTGGGCTCCAACTTGTGATTCTCTTGCCTCTGCTTTTAGAGGTGCCACCCGCCCCGGAAGGCTCGGAGCCTGTGGGGGTAGAGATGGGTCATTGGGGAGGGAGAACAGGGCAACCCTCCATCCGCTCCCACCCTCTGGTTTGCGGTTTGTCTTCTGCGAGTCAGGATGTTGGAAAATGCTACAGGCTGTGTGGTGGTGTGTTTCCGGATGAGACGTTTATTAATACAGTTCTTCTGTTAACAATTCGTATCTTGATTATGTGGCAAAAAGCTAGGACAGGACCAAGCCCTGGTATTTGAAATGATAAAGAAAAGGGTTTTCCTGCGTCTGTTAGGAATTCCTCTAGGCCACAAGTTTTTGGAGAGCTGAAACAGGCACTTACCACAAGATAAAAATTCATTTCTGCCTCATGTAAAAGAAACCCAAGCAGCAGTCCCGGCTCCCAAATGCTATCAGAGACTCTGGCTCTTTCCATCTTTCTGCTCCACCATCTTCTGCTCAGGATTCCCGTCTTCATAGTCACCTCGAAATTCTGATTCCAAAATGACTGCTACAGCTCCAGCCATCATGTCTCCATCCCAGGCAGGAAACTGGAGGGAAGTGCTGTTTGTCTGCTTTTTTTCTTCCAAGACCTTTCCCTGACTACCCCTAACTGCAAGGGAGGCTGGGACACAAGGTCATTTAGCTTTGTACGTGGGTTTTCAGAATAAAATAAGGGTTCTGTTAGAAAGGGAGAGTCAGCGCACAATTCTTCCCTCAGTTCTACCATCTTCCTGGACACCTGGTGTGGCGCCCAGCTGTGGTGGGCCTGGCCTGCTTTGGCTGTGGCCAATCGGGTTGTAGCTGACAAAGTTTGTCTGAAGCCAGTCGGAAGAACTGCAGGTCTTTGCTACCCACCCAGCTCCTGGGCAAGGGGAACAGGCCGGTTAGAGGGCCTCGCTCTTGTGAGCTGGAGGACTACGTGGTAGGGACAACGAAGGCAGAAGACGGAGATAGCACCAGTGGGGAGCCAGGTGTGGCGGCACACAGGTGTAATCCCAGCACTCAGGGAGGCTGAGACTGGAGGGTTACAAGTTGGAGGCCAGCCGGGGCAGCTCAGGGACTTAGCAAGACCCTGTCTCAAAATAAAAAATAAAAAGGGCTGGGGATGTAGCTTGGTGTGAAGGCCCCGGGTTTGAGCCCTAGTACTGAAAAAACAATACCAGGCGGGGAGTGTGAGGGGCGTCTGGCTGGGGGGCTGGGGTGTGGGGTCTTGCACAGTGCAGGGACGGACTCCCTAGCGTGACTGTCCACCTTCTTCAGGTCGGGATGCGCCACGTTGGAAGGTGCGGTCCCTGGCATCGCTCAGGCCAGGCCTGAGAGCCCCGATGCCGGCCGCTCCGTCCTTGCCCTGTGCCCCTTCAGGCTTCAGCTGAGCAGTGGGCAGCTTAGGAGGCCAGCGAGAGCTAAAGCCTCTGCAAACGATGGAACTGCAGACGATTGAACAGGAAAGAAAGAAACGGGACACATTTAATGCAAGAGGAAAACTAGCACAGCGCACGTCCCTTCCCGCAGGAGGCACGTTCCTGCCCAGGACTGCTCCCTGTGCATCCCCAGGGCTGGCAGGTGGATGCCCTGGCTGTCGGGCCCTGCTGCGCCACTGGCACAAGCATCCCACACGTTACATTCAACTGCTGCTGTGGAGTGTAAGGAACCCGCTGGCCGCAGGCCCAGGCGCCGTGGCCTCTGCGCGCCATCTCTGCGTGCCTGGCCGGCTGCTGCTCTGCTCCTGCAGGGAGTGAGCAGCCCTGGTGGGCTCTGCCCCGCTCCCTGCAGGGAGGGACTCCGTCACGGCGGCGGCGCACAGCCTGGGCCGCCCGGTCTGGGGCACCACTGCACGCGCCGGGGCTCACAGCTGGTCCTCGTCCACCCAGACGGTCTTGCGCTGCTCCTCGCCGATCCTGTCCTTGAGGACGCGCAGCAGCTCCTCCACGCTGCCCCAGGCCTCGGCCTCCACCGTGGCGTACAGGCAGGGCAGCGCCTCCAGCTCCTTCTCGCGCAGGCGGCAGGTACGCAGAAACTCCTCCTCCGTCTCGGGCCGGGGCAGCAGCTTCCTGCGGGGACACACGTGGGCTGTGGGCAGGCGGCGGGGCTGGACCCCCACGGTGGGCGACAGAGGCCGGCCCTGCGTCTGCACAGCTCTGTGCTCACCCCAGGACAGCCTTGTGAAATGGTCCTGCCCGTGGCCACGGTGGTGCTGCACCCTTCCTTGGCCGCCAGCCGCCCCACTGACTGCCACGGCGTGCCACTGGCTCTGTACCCCCTGCTGCCCACTGCCTTCTAATACCCTGCACACTGTGCCTTTTTTGGGGGGTGGGCAGCAATACTAAGAATTGAACCCAGGGCCTTTGCACTGAGCTACACCCCCAGACCTTCTTTATTTTCCATTTTGAGACAGGATCTTACTAATTTGCCCAGCCTGGGTTTAAACTTGCAATCCTCCTGCCTCAGTCTCCCAGAGTGCTGGTATTACGGGTGTGCACCACCACATCCAGCTACATGGTGCCTTTGTGTTGCTGACTGTGGAGATCCCAAGGGGTGGGTATGTTTGAAAACTTATTTTCAACTGTGATAAAATATATGTAATGTAAAACTTACTATTTAAACATGTTTTGAGGGTAACTCAGGAGTGTTAAGCGCATTCGCTGCCATGCAACCTTTGCTATCCTCCCAAACGGAAGCTTGGCAGCTTGGCGTCTGACGAACACTGACTCCCCCTCCCGCCCAGCCTGCCTTCCCCCATCCTGCTTCTGTCCCGGGACCGCGCAGGCGAGGACTGCACGGCATCGGCCCCGTGTACGGCTTATTCCACTCAGCATGACAGCCTCAAGGGTCATCTGCGCTGCAGTGTGCATCACTGTCTGTCCTTTGCAGGACTGGACTACGGTCCACTGAGTACAGGGGCCACGCCCGAGGACACGTGGGTAGCTGCCACCTTTTGCTAGTGTGAACATGGGTGTGCAAATACCCCTTAGACTGGCTTTCATTTGTTTTGTGTATGACAAAAGGGAGTCGCTAATCATGTAGTAATTAGGCTTTTTATTTTCTGAGGGTTCCTCTCCTGCCTTCTAAGTGGGATAGGAACTTTCTTTGGGTTTATGTGGCTTCGAGACAGGGTCTGACTATGCAGTTTAGACTGGCACTGAACTCACTATGTAGCCCAGGCTGGGTTGGAACTTGATATCCTCCTGCCTCAGCCTCCTGAGTGCTGGGATTACAAGTGTGTACCGGGTCTGCTGTGTGCCATTTTGCACCATTTTGGGGTCCCAGCGGCCCCACATTCTCCATAGCACTTTCTAGGGACCTTTGTCCCCTGTGCTCACGGATGGACTCTCCAATGCCTGGTCCTACCAGGGTTTGCACAGACATTGCGAAGGAGGAGAAAGTGGCCCTGACCTTGGGGTCTCATGGGGAGAAGGGGACCCAGTGTGATGGCACTCAAGGACACACCTGTCCTTGTGACTTAGGCCCAGAGCCTCTGTGCCAGCCTTTCTGCCCTGCCCCACAGCCGACTGTGTAACCAGCTGCAGGCTCGACCTCGGGCGGGATCCACAGTCACAGTTTGTCGTTGCCCTGCCAGGGTCTTCCCTGCACCGTCACCCTCACCTGGGTGACCCTGCTAGCTCTTCCCCATGGAGGCAGGAGGCGCCCTTGTGCCCGAGTCAGGGCCCGGGGGTGTCCCATGCCCCATGGAGTAGCTGGCTTCTGCTTCCCCCTCTTCTCTCCACTGCCCACACTGGCCTCCTCAGGGCTGTTCCCCCGGCCGGGGCCGGACAGGGTCCGCCTGCTTGGCCTCCTGCGTTCACCCCAGGCCCGCCTGGCACCTGTCCCCATGCAACGTGTGCTTCATGTGTGAGCCACGGCCGGACCTCAGGGTGGGGACCGCATCCGACCTGGACTTGGTCTCCTCCTGGCGAGGATGACCGAGGGATGAGCAGAGCCCAGTGGGCACAGGGTTAGGAGCTGGGCCTGGTTCCCACCTGAAGCGCTTGATATTCTTCTCGCACACGCGCACGAAGAGCACGATGGGGTAGATCCCGCACTTGATCAGGTCGCGCACGCAGCCGATCCCGACCTCCAGCAGGCAGTGCTTGTTCTGCGGGGGATGCGGCAGCTGAGAACAGCAGCGCACCCCCCAGTCTCGCCCTTCCCTGCCTGTGTGGGAGCCAGGGCTGGGCCCGGAAGCAGGGAAGGATGCCAGGGATGGGAGCCCCAGGCGCCACCTGCTGGACTAGGGCGGGACTGCACAGCTGCGCAGAGACCGGGCTGGGGATGGACGGCTGGGAACGCCCGTCCCGCTGCCCACCTCTGAGGCCGGGCAAGCAAGCTGGAATGCTTGCGAGGGTGGGGCGGTGGCTGAGAGGTCCTGGGAGACCCTTAACCATGAGCACCTCAGTCCTGGGAAAGGACAGTCCACGGAAGGCATCACTGTAAAAAAAAAAACCAAGAGGCTGGGGATTTAGCTCAGCGGTTAGAGTGTTTGCCTCGCAAGCATGAGGCCCTGAGTTCGATTCCCGGTACCAAAAAAAAAAAAAAAAAAAACCAAGGCAGGCATGGTGGCGCCTGTAATCCCAGCACTCTGGGAGGCTGAGGCAGGAGGACAGAAGTTGAAGCCCAGACTGGGCAACTTAGTGAGACACCATCTTAAAATAGTAAGAAAGAAGGAAAGAAAAATGGGGTGGGATGTAGCACAGTGTGAAGGCCTTGGGTTTGATCCCCAGTACTGCCAAAAAAAAAAAAAATCTGCCAGCTCCTCCAGGGCCACTGAAAGCTCAGCCCCTGCTGTTGCTGGTGTCAGAGTCACAGAGGAGGGTGTGGGCGCCGCTGCAGCTGGACGGGAAGTGCGGGGTCCTGGCTGGGCACCTGCTCCTGCCCCACTTTTGTCCCAGGGCACGGCCCCGCCCCCCACAGCCACAGTCCGAGAGCTTTTCTTCCATCTAGCACTAGAAGGAGGAAGAACTCGGTGCTGGGTCGTCACAGTCACACTGCCCGCCCTCAGTCACTCCCAGGCGCCTTCGCTGCAGGGCTGCCTGTGACCCCTGGAACTCTACTCCCCGCCCCACTGGTGGGGAGGACGCCATCCCTGTCTCTCACCTTGACACGCTCGCTATCTCTGGCCCTTGTTATCAAAACCAGACACATACGCACCCCTAAACAATGCCATCCGGCACCTGGCACCACGGTGCAGTCAAAAATAGAAGGTGGTTCCAAAATATAATTCCTGAGAACAGGGGTGAGGGAGGACACAGGGACAGTGGAAAGCTCTGCCAAGGGGAGGGAGGGGCAGCTCTTTACCTGCCCTTGCCCCAGCCTGGTGTTCTAATGCAGGCCTCTGGCCGCGTCGCAGGCTGGCCCAGCCCCTCACCTTGGCTGCCACAGCTTCGATGTTGGCAGGAACAATGCACTCGAAAGTGTTGGGGTTCTTCTCCCGGGAGTAGATGATGGTTTCTGTCTTCTGCTTTTTGAGGAACTCTTCTCTAGTGACAATATCTGCAGAGAGAAGCCAGTCTTGATGGTGGCACAGGTGGTCTCAGGTGGATGGTCCCCTCGGGGACCTGCCTGTCCCCCCTCCTGGGTGCCACAGAACTGGATGTCTGGTCCAGTCACAGTTAGCTGTATCTCTTCCCTTACACTAGACTGTGAAGCCCCTGGAGGGCAGGGCCAAGGTCACGCTTCATGTTCCCCTTGGCAGAGCAGAGAGGGGGTTAGTCAGTACTCAGGGTCTGGCTGCTCAGCAGTGTCACCAAATGTAGTAGCTCAGGCAGCATGGTGCACACTGTCCACCAGCTGCCAACCATGAAGAAGCTCAGCCATTGATCTGTCCACTCACCATCTATTCATGTATCTACCCACCCATCCACCTACCCATCCATCTACCCATCTACCCACCTAGCCATCCAGCCATTCATTCATTTATCCATCCATTCATCCACGCATCCATCACCCATCCACTCACCCATCCATCCATCCATCCATCGATCCACCCACTCACTCACCTTCCCACCTAACACTGCTAAGGGTCAGGTATTAGGAATAAAAATATGATAAAAACATAGCTTATGTATTCAAAGAAGCAATGATCTAACTAGGGAGAAAAATGTGGGCTACTGACAATGAGGAAACAGTTTCGTGAGTGCAATGGTGGACACTTTGTGTGTGGGACAGGGTGCAGGCAGGCTGTCTGGAGGAGGAGGTACCTATCAGAGGCCTCACTCCCTTGCTGGGTGATCCTGCACAAGTTTTAACCTCTTGGGGCCTTGGGCAGAGGAGGGTGGAGTACATCCAGGTCTGCACACAGGTGGAGGGAGGTTATCTGGGCTGGCAGTGGTGATCTTTCAGGGTGCAGAGTTTCAGTCTAGCTGGATGGTGGGCCACTTGGATGGTAAAGTCCGTGCTGTATTCATTTACCATGATTTAAAAAGAGCCTGGACATACGATGTTTAATTGGTCCTGGGTGGGCCTGGACATCTGTACTCTTTCCCTCTTCCTTTCCCTTCCCTTCCCTTCCTCTTCCTTCCTTCCTTCCGTCTCTCCCTCTCTCTCCCTCTCTCTCTGTCTCTCTCTCTCTCTTTCATGGTACTGGGAAGTTGAGCCCAAGGCCTTCACATTGAGCTATATCCCCATCCCTTTTAAAATTAATTAACTAGTTAATTTACTTTTTGGTTTTTTGAGTCAGGTTCTCACTATATATAGTTCAGGCTGGCCTTGAACTCCTGGCAATCATCCTGTTTTAGCCTACTGAGTGCTGTGATTAAAGGCTTGCACTCCCAACGCTGGCTTATTTTTTCTTTTGGGACAGGGTCTTGATATGTTACTACATTGCCCAAGCTGGGCTTGAACTTGCAAACCTTGTGCCTCAGTCCCCGAGAGTGCTGGAATTACAGGTGTGTGCCACCACGCCCGGTTACATTTGGACATTTAAATACTGGTGTCGACTCTGATGGCAGCCAGGATAGGAGTCCAGCGCTGGGCATGGGTGTCTCCTGGGGACACCGAGGCTCAGAGTGACGGGGAGGCTTGCTGTGCACAGTGGGGCCTGAGCGCCTGGATGGCGCTGTGACCTCTGCCCTGTCAACCTCAGTGTTAAATGAAGGAGATGGGGGGCTGGGGATTTAGCTCAGT
>PVJO010026356.1:0-21293 GCA_004026905.1 Hystrix cristata
TTGTTGTCTGTTTTTCCACACTGGGGATTGAACCCAGAGCTTCAAGCAGGCGAGGCAAGCTATCACTGAGTTTCACCCTCAACACCAACTTTGGGGCTTTTGTAAATAAAGCTGCTGCCAGTATTTGCAAACATGACTTTATCTGGACATGTTATTACATCGTTTGGTTAAATTTACAGAAATGGAGTGGCTAACATATGGTCATTTCACGTTTTACTTTTTAAGAAAATGACCAGTTTTCCAAAGTGGCTATACTATCTTACATGCTAAGCTCCAACTGTATCACATCTTTGCTAACACTTGCTATTATCAACTGATTATTATCATGTGAACCATTCTAATGAATGTACGGTGTCATCTCATTTTGGTTTTCATTTGCATTTTCCTAACATCTTTTCATGTTATTTGTATATCTTCTTTTACGAGGTATATGTTTAAACCTTTTGCCTATTTTTAATTATTTGTCTTATTATTATTGAACTGCAGGATTCATTTTATATTTTAGATACAACTATTTTTGTACTAAGGATTGAACTGAGGGTCTTCACACTATTTTTGTGCTAAGGACTGAACATGCCCAGCCATTATTTAATTTTTTTTTTTTTTGATTTTGAGACAGTGTTTCTCTAAGTTACTAAATTGCCCAGGCTGGACTCAAACTTGGCAATTCTCCTGTCTCAGCCTTTCAGAGTACTAGGATTTATGGGCATGCACCATAATGCCTAACTGAATTTTTAAAAACATATGTTTTGTGAATCCTTTCTCCTATTCTCTGGCTTGGTTAGCTTCATTCTGTTTTTTAATGGTGTCTTTCAAAGAGCAAAAGTTTATAATTTTGGTGACGTCCAATGTAGCAATTTTAATTGAAATTTAATTTCTAGTTCTAATGTATTGTGGTAAAAATATATATATATCTTCTCTGAGAAATATACTGAGGTTTATTTTATAGTCTACTGAGTTTTATAAGCCTCTTTCTGTCCTTTATATTTTATCCAGGTTACCCACCCTTAGGGTGGACAGCACTCCCACCCTTAATCTTAGTGCCCTTAATCCTAGTGTCATATCCTTGATCCCAGCAGAACTATGCCAAGCCGATCAGTGGACAAATTTAGTTAATCACACACTCTAGATCCAGCTACCTCCCAAAATGCCCCACCTATGACTTCAGGAGGTTTTGGGGGGACATCTAGAAACAAACCATAACAGTGCACATATATGGCTGTAGTATGATGATTTAAACTCTTTGAGGAAGATACCTAGCAGAGGGATAGCTGTGTCATAGGGAATTTCTAATTTCAGATCTTTGAGAAATCTCCTTACTGATTTCCATAATCTATTCTGAATTTAAGTGATGTATTTTCATCATCCACTTAACATAATTTTCTCTAATTTTACTTGTACCTTTTATAAACAGCATTTTCATGTACATAAGTCTGTTTATCAATACTCTTCTTTACTAGAAAGATTTAACCTCTTAATGCTTGTTATTATAATGGCATACTCTGATTTTTTTTTCTTTTTGGACATTTTGTTTATTCATGTTTCTGTTCCTTTGGCAGTGTCTACTCTCAAGTTTTCCTACAATCGTAAGGTTTATATGAAAATGTGTATTTTGCTGAATTTTATTAATGCCAATGTTTTGTTGAACAAAAATAACCTACCATAAGCAAGCCCCATACTTGAACAGTGAAATTAGTCCAAAAGGGCTGCCATATATAATGAACTATATATGAACTACAACCTAGCTTGATGTGTAAGCCGACTGTAACATAAACTAAGAGTATAGTCTTGCAGCTTAGTGACAAAGTCTCAGCCAATTGTAGTGGCTAACCCCTGAGTGATTCCCTGGCTGAAAACTGCCAAGTTATGCCCAAATAAGGCAAACACCAACAGTACCAATCAAATAATGTCTGTATGGGGGTTGGGGTTTTAGCTCAGTGGTAGAGCACTGGCCTAAAAAGTACAAGGTCCTAAGTTTGAGCCCCAGAACCACCCCCCCCCAAAAAAAAAGGTCTATACGTCTTTTCCTATCTTTCTGGTTATAAAGTAGCTCATTATTTGGGAGGAGTGGAATTGTGAACCATCTTCAGTCCGGAATGCTAGAAATTTCTTGCTCAAATAGACCTTGCAAAGTTTAAGTGGCCTTGGATTTTCTTTTAACAATTTATTCATTTCAAAATTATTTTCACTTACATCTGCCCAGTTTTAAGAATCTTAGGAGTCTTATACAATCATGACAGTGAGTCTTTGATGCTCTTCTTCAGTTCCAGCACTCGAGTTTTCCAGAGCCCAGCACATGCTAGCCAGGTGCTCCACCACTGAGCTACACCTTTAGGCCCATCTGTCTACTTCTTGATTTTGGTGGTATAACATAGAGATTTAGATTAAAATTGTTAAATTTGTATTTTATTCTTTACATATCTTCTTTCCAGGCATCAATCAATATGAGCACTGTATTTTATAATCAGATTTTTCAAAATTATTTAAATTTGTTTATTCTCTTCTCATCCTTTCATATGATGGTATCCCCATGTGTGGGAAGACTTTTGTTTTGTCTCTAGATTGTTTGATGTGTTCATACACAAGAGTTGATCAAAATATGTGGTGAATGTTTACATTTTAAAAATTTATTAATGATAAAAGACACATTGCCATCAATCTCCCTCAAAATACTCCCCTTTACTTCAAAAACACGTATCCCATCATTCTTGTCACTTTCTGAAACAGTTCTGGAAGTCCTCTTTCATGAGTGTCTTTACAAGGTATGGTAAAAAAATATGGCAAAAGTTGCTGTTTAGTACCATCAATGAAAAAGCAGATTCGTAAAAACGTTAGTGTGTCCTCCTCCACTTTATTTTCAGGATCTGACACAATTCAACTTTCAGCTCTTCCCCAAAGTCAAAATGACCACGGAAGTTAAATGTTTTGAATCGCTTCAGGATATCAAGGCAGCCACCACAGCACAACTAATGACACTAATGAAAGAGAACTTTTTGGAGGGATGTTGGGGATTGAACTCAGGGCCTGGCACTTGCTAGGCAAGTGCTCTACCACTGAGCTAAATCCCCAACCCTGAAAGAGTACTTCTTGAACTACTTCATGAACTGACAAGAACGATGGGATAAGTGTATTTGAGGAACGGAGGGCAGGGGGATATTTTGAGAGGGATTAATGGCAATTTGTCTTTTACAGCAATAAACTTCTTAAAAATTTTTAAATATACACCATAGTTATCAATCAGATGTGGTAACTTTCCAGAAAAAAGCTGGCATATATTGAGCTCTTCAACATAAGAAAATGTCTTTCTGTTGATTTTGTGAGTGAAAAACTCCTTGTTATACATAAAATTGAGTAATATTTTTTTGGGTAACAACTTTTCTGTTTCAAAACTGTGCAGCACTACTCCATTATTTTTCTAATTTCCTTGCCAGCATCATCCTGCCTAGAAACTTATAAGATATTTTATTCTTAATGTTCAATTCTTTTCCAGGATGTATCCAAGTTTCATTGTATTCATTTTACTTGACGTGCGGCTTTTTATAAATGTACTACCTTTCTGAACTTTTTTTCCTGAATTCTACAGTAGCTCATTTTCAGAAGTATGCTTTTATACTGTATGTGTTAAATACAGAAATCTTTTCCTTGCCTTACAGAATGTTCTCACAGGTTACACTTTATTTGTCTATCCTCTTTATTTATCCATGAATTCTGCAATCTGCTGTTATCAAATTATTAGCCCCAGAAGTGCATTTAGTGAGTCCAAGATGACTGTCATGAAGTTCACTTTTCTCACAAAGTTGTATCACTAGCCACAGCAATTTCAGATCTCTAATTTTTAGCCTAAAAGTCTTAACAATGTACTTAAAATTCTTGCCTGGGGCTTTCTCCTTCAATATTTTCTCTATTCCTTTAATTTTGAGTCTATTGACTAGCTTCTATCAGCTCCATTGTAATATTTGGACCAGATATATATCCTGGGCTCAGCTCTGATCACAGCAGGGAACTGGGAAGAGGTATTGGAATTCTTTGCTTTCCAATACTAGGTCTCAGCAGGAATCCAACTTTTACCTCTAGCAGCTAGTAAAAAACAGAGAGAATGAGATCTCAGACCCCACTCTCAGGCCTAGATCCCCACAAATCAGTATGAGCAGAAATCAGAACTAAGAAAATAAGAGAAAAATAAACAGAGTTACAAACTGTAAACGCTATGAGGTTAGGTCAAAGCCACACATAAAGCCTTCCTTAGGGACATTCTACCACCAATGTGTGTTTGGAATTCCTAAGAAAGGTAATTACAACTGGAAATTAAATCACAGTAAATAGTATAACATTCTTTGTAACCAAGAAATCTTGAAAATACACTTGAGAAAGGGAGCTGATAACTAAAATATAGTTATAGCCATATTTAACATTAAAATGATGGCAGGAAATCAACATGGTTAGAACACAGACATATAATATTAAGTATAAATAAGCAAACAAGAACAACACATAAAATCTGTATCTCATTTTTAAAAACAGAAAAACAAAACAATTACAAATGCCTAGAGCATATAATATATACTTCATATATGGATACTACATATGGACATTATATAAGTAGTGAAAGCATAATAATAAATATTTCATTAAGTAATAAAATGATATATTTTATAAATACACACATATGTGGACATAATATGTATATATAAAAGTATAAAATATACAGAAATAATCATACAAAATTAATTACAGTGGTTCTCCCAGGGGTGGTCAGAAGACAGTCACATGATCAGACATGGATAGGAAAATTTCACCTGCAACATTTTAGTTTGTATAAACAGAGTATTAGCAAATGTCAATTCTTCATAATGAATATCTAGGTGCTTGTAATAATTCCTTTTATTCTTTTACAATTTTAAAAAATTTTCTCTCAAAACAAAACACCACTTAATCTGTACAAGAAGTGCAGACAGTTTCTGTCCTCCTGAACTGCCAGTTGAACATAACTTTCTGTAACTGATCAGTAAAACACTATTTCATGGAACAAAGAGAAACAGAGACATGGTCAACTGTAGCCTCTACTTTACAGAAACAATCTGATCAGTGGGGGAGTTTTTCTTGTACACAAATCCATCCTCCCAGAAAAGACAGTATTATTGCCATTACTACATTTATAGAAGAGACTTTTTTGTTTTTTCAGTACTGGGGATTAAACCCAGGTCCTCACCCATATCAGGCAAGCACTCTAACACTGCGCTATGCCCATGCCTGTGGAAAGATCTTTTAAGTGATCATCTTGTGATTAAATCAAGGCATAACATTCCTTCTCATTCTGATTCTCTGACCCAACTGTACGGCTAGTTTTGATTAAGCTGTTTTTTAAGGAAGTGGAATGTTTCTGTCTCATTGAAGATGAGAACGCACTTTCCTATTGAAAGACTGACTTGCACAAAAGACAGTGTGGTTGCCTCTTACCTGTTCTTTCATTTCGGCATAGACCTTTTCTGAGTTCAGTTCTACCTGCCGCTTAAACTCTTCCAGAGCAGCATCTGCCTGCTGGGCCTGCAACCTCTGAACTTCAGTCACACGAGTAAGCTGCTCCTCTTTTTCCCTAGGAAGGTTCAGAAAAGCTTCAGAGGTAAAATACAAAAGAACAAGGCTTCAGTGAAAGAACAGTATTTAGCTTCTCTGAAATGAAATTCAGGTTGCAATTTTCTTATCCAAATCCTACAAAATTTTCCTTTAAAAAGCTGACAATAAAATAATTTGTCTAAGGAAAAAAGACAAATACATGTAAATACAGTATGTGTATACTGTTGTGGGCATAATTACTTTCAAAGACTTCCCTAAAAACAAAACTGTGTAAAATCATGTGTTTCCATCATCTGATGAACTGATATAGAAAATGTGGTACACCCATACAATGGAGTATTATTCAGCCTGAAAAAGAATGTAGTTTCGATATACACTTTAACGTGAACGAACACTGGAAACATTAAGGTAAGAGAAAGAAGCCATATTGTATGATTTAATGTATGTGAAACATGCAGAATAGGCAACTCTATAGAGACAGAAAGATTTGTTGTTACTAGGGACAAAGGAAGAGGACTGGGGTGTGATGGTAAGTGGATATGGAGTTTCTTTTTGAGTAATGAGCATGATCTGTAATTAGTGGTGATGGTTGCAAATTCTGGCAAATATACTAAATCCACCAAACCGCACATTTTAAAATAATCCAATTTATGCTATGTTAATTATATCACAATTTTTTAAAAACCAGTGAACCAATGAAAGATGCCTGTCTACCATCAGTTAATCTGCCAGTGACCAAAGCAACAGAAGCAATATAGTGGCCTAAAATTATTCTGCTGTCCTCTAGCCAAGCATACAGGTTCCTAAAAACTAATTTTGAGTTCTGACTAGGTGCTGGGCACCGAGGAAAATATTTTTATATATTTTCTCACCTTTATTTCCTCAATAAACTAGCAAAAAGTTATTCTAGCCTTCCTTTTACAGAACACCAAACTGGGGTTTAGACACATTTTCAAAGTGACCCCCTCAACAATTGCCCAAGCCAGGAATTCAGTGCTGGCAGTCTGTTTCTCAAACTCCTGCTGTTGGCTCCCACACTGTGTTGCTCCTTCTTATTTTTCAGAAGACATAAGTAACATTAAATTGGCTTCTCTTCCATAAGTGCAACAGTACACTACATATCTATATACATATACACATATATCTATATATACATATATACATACATATATGTATGCACACACATATACATATATAAAAAACATTATTTTATTACTAATCATAACACTAAAGGATTCTGGAGGATGAAGTAGTTTAACTTACCCAAACCCAATTTTAGAGAAGTATCATAATGAGGGAAAACGACATAAGAAAATCACGATGCAAAAAGTAATCTGAGCTTTTTGGGGTTGCTCAAATATATAGTTAAAAATCCCTCTAGGATATGTAACTTGTAGGCTTTCTATAAGACTATATATGTAATATAAAATAACCAAAATATCAAACTTTCTCCTCACCAAATTGAAATCCTTTCTTAAAGCATAAGTGGCTAAAAGACAACATAAAACATTCATCTAGTTTCCATTTCAGCAGGGTGCTCCTCTCTGTTCATAATGAAGTAATGTAGATAGAGGTTAGTGTTCTTCCCACACCACCACCCACCACTCTACCCTGTGTTTAGATGGCATATCTGCAAATAAGCAGCTCTTTACATATGGGCCAAAAGAACAACTGAGTCTTTATTTTTCATTATAAAGACCACCTGTGCCTATTCATCTCTTCACACCCTCCCACGCCATTCATCTGCCCAAAGATCACAACACAGATACTCCCTGTTTAATAACAGACCTCCGATCCCACAACTAGGTCACTAAGTGAATTGGTCGCTAAATGAGGAACTGTATATTATATGTACATTACAATATTCAGAGCAAAGAAATGGTCAAAGGAAACTCCAGCTTGATGACTTTGCTTTTATTGCAACTCCAGCTTGATGACTTTGCATAACTCATACAACACGCAGTACTATACTGTATAACAGAACATAAAACTACAGTACTAGACTGTATAGTACAACCAGCAAAGTTATAGTACTGTATAAACAAGGTATACTGTATAAACTAAAAAAGACCTTGAGGCTGTATAGGCAAGATGTACAGAACTTTACAAGTAAAAAAAAAAAAAAGACAAGTCATAAGTCTGAACAGTATGCCTCGGTGGTAAGTTTAAGCAGTGGTTAAACAGGTAAGTGGTTAAATGAGGAATGTCTATAATTGCTGTTCCCCATAATAAAGTAATTTTTCCCTCTTCTTCTGTGTACCTGTTTTACAGGCATAGCCACCATTTTTATGCCCTTAAGGACTGAATAATGCCCAAGGTGTGTGATACCCTGCACAAGAACTAAGCCACCGCAGATCAGAATGCAGGGAAGGTATAGTTCCAACTTATTACACTTTACAGCAACAGGCTCAGGTTTCTAGAACTTCCCGAAAGTTTTCTTTAAGTCATTCATTTTAATGGACAAGTACCTGAGTATCTTTTTGTCTGCTAATTTTCTTACATATTGTTAAAACAAAATGTTTTCAACGTTAACTGATTGCTAAGTTCCAAGGCCTTAATATTATTAGTGTTATTGCTAATAATATTAACTAACAATATTGTTAATAATAATAACATTATTATTGTTAAATTCCAAAGGCCTTAATCCAAGGCCTTTGAAGATGCTTTTTTGCCTCTTTATATTAGTTCATAGATAATGGTGATTAAAAACTAGATATCAGGGCTGGGGATTTAGCTCAGTGATTAGAGTGCTTGCCTTCTAAGCACAAGGGCCTGAGTTCGATCCCTGGCACCACCAAAAAAAAAAAAAAAACCAAAAAACAAAAAAAACTAGTTATCATGTGAAGACTATTCCAGGGACATCACTACATAGAAGACTAAACACTTTGATGGTTATAGGGAATCTTTTTCTTTTTTCTTTTGGGTGCTGGGGATTGAACTCAGGGCCTTGTGCTTGTGACGCAGGCACTCTAATCACTGAGCTAAATCCCCAGCTTGGCTATAGGGAATCTTAATTTGGTCTGATGCATTTTCACCCTCCCCATATTTGAGTATTAGAACAGCATATGGGAACCATGAAGTCACATAAGTTGTATTGGCTACCATGATGTAGACTGCGGTTGACAAGTGGATGTATTCTGATCTGATGACTCAGGGCTCTGGGACACTTTTCTCAGAGCAGGCACTGAGGGAAAGACTGCTCTGGCTGATGAGTGGAGACCACAATGCCATGTGTCAGGTTAGGCAGAGCAAGGGCTATTTTTCTACTACTCAAAGATTAGAGTGACTAACTTATTCTATGTTACTCTTTAATTTTTGAGGGCCTCCTAAAGCACTTGGGAAGACTATTTCATAATTTGGATGAAAATTTATCAAAGGATTGCCTTTGTTTAGTCAGTCTATAAATAGAAAAGAAAGTACACTGGACAATATTTGAAAACTTAGAAGTTTGTATCATATAATTTTAAACTATGTACCACTAATCAGACAAAATTCTCTAACAATATCTTGCAAAAATACATGACCTGTGGCTAAAATATCAACTTCATTGATATTTTGAAAGTCAGCTGTTTCCACAATTTGTGCAATAATTCACATGAGTTATACTTAATTAATATAAACACTTTCAATTTAATTGGACATATCTTTTCTTCATCATGTCATTTTTACCTACCAAGTGCAGTTCATTAACTTTATAACTAAGTTATGATCACATAAATCAACATCATAAACTTTAGCCATCAACATATTTTAGAGACCATCTTAAAATGTTAAAGCCTGACACAATACAATACATTATTTTTAATTGACTATTTCTATCCTGATTTAAAAATAGCAAACATTATTTCATATTAAATAGGAAGCATGGGGAAATGTGTGAAATTTCCTAACTAGTTTGCATTCTCACCACACCAGCTGAGCTCAAATATAATACTCAAGCTAAATATCAAAGGTCTTGCTCAATGCAAATCAATGTCCTTGGTAAATAAAGCCATGATTAATACATCAAGCTCCATTAATATTTAGGAATCTTCTTTCTTAACATAAATTAAGTCTCTATTTTAATTTAAATACAGAGGTGACTTTTATATTAATGAGGCTCATTTTAATTTCTACAAGGTGATGACAGAGAAGTGAAAACCACAAGCCTCTGAATCAAAGGTCTTCTCCTTGCTACCATTAGAACCGTGCTCCTTTCCCTACTATCCCAAATAGTGCATCCTAGAAGCAAAAAAGAAAAGTGACTTTGAAGATGTTTTCCCCAGTGGAACTAGGTAGAGGGCTGAGTATAAATGTATCACTCAAATGCTTTAAAGCTGGGCCTCCATAAAGGTAAAACGATGGAAAGAAAATATGCTGTTTAGCTCTCATTTATTTATAAAACTCAGTAAATTTTCCATATCTGAGTATATAAAGGATAAGAAAAAAGAAGCTGGATTCTTGCACACTTGCAAGCCAGCTCAGATTAAAAGATATTCTGAAGTACATGATTATTCCAAAAGGACAATAAAATGTAGGGGACTAATGGACCACAATTTAGTATTTCTCAAGCTTTACAAGCTAACACTTTCATGTGAAGGCCAACCCTAATTTGAAAATCTTCCTTTGGCACATTTCTATACCAGCAGTTTTGATAATGAGGGCCATGATCCAACATACACTCGTAAGGCTTCACATTACTATATACTTCATTTGCTGCCAGCTTGGCATCTCCATTGGAAACTCCATGAAAAACAAAACAAAACAAAACAAAAAACTTCAAATAAGTCTGAAAAACAGCTAGAAGAGTCTCCATTCCTTTCTGGCTGTGCTGGAGAAGAAACTTTAAGAGGCAATATCATCTATGTTCTTGGCTGCCAATTGGTATTTAAATTACTTAGACTAAATCAGTCAGAAACATTAAAAAAATACATTTCACTAAGCATGGCAAATGAGTAAACTGCTTTAGCCTCTTCTTCATTGCACTTCTAAGACCAGAAGTCTCTTTCAAATTCTTGTTAAAAATGGTAAATGCTATAGACATCTAAACATTAGATAGTTCAGGAGTCAGAAAGGAATGAATGCCCTGCAAAATGGTCCTGAGTATTGATCCTAATATTGAAAACATCCTAATATTGAAACACACCCAAATTGATCTCTAGAGTCAACACAATCAATGTGTGCAGGGCTACAAGCCAAGAAATATATTCCCAAGAACATCCTGAAGGAGCCAGGCCTAACACCAGAACTGAGATTTAAGTCTCATTTTGAAGTTATAACCTCTAGAACTATAAAATAATAGGTTTCAACTGTTTTAAGACGGGAATTTGTTAGAGCAGTGATAGGAAATCAATACAACTAACAATACTTATATTTATGAAACACAATATATAAAGAGTATCTAATATACAATACATAAAATAATAATGCTTTGAGGAACAAAACTAGAGCTCTCAGGGCAAATTTAAAAGTTAAATCAGGCAAAGAAAAAAATTATAAGTTGAATTGTGCTACTGCTTCAACTATTTGAAGTTTTTGGGAATGTTCAGTCATTTGAATTCTTCAAAAGAATACTACCAGGTTTAAAAAACAACCTAAAAATCAAATTGTTTTTCAAAAAATATATTTATATTTAACAATAACTTTGAATGAGAAATGGCCAAGGGTAAAATTGCCCAAAGACAACAGTTAACTCCAGGACCTAATGATTTAGGTTTACTTAGTTTTAAAGAATCATGATTGGGGGCTGGGGATTTAGCTCAGTGATTAAGAGCACTTGTCTTGCAAGCACTAGGCCCTGAGTTCGATCCCCAGTACCCCGCCCCCCAACAAAATAAAGAATCATGATTGGTTGAAATATCTCAGGTATTAGTATGAATGAAAAATCTCAAGTATTTGAAAATCTCTTAAGAAGATATGGATTTTGCTAGGAAGTCCATAAATCCTTTGAAATCAATTGAATTTGAATTATAATTCAAAATACCTGGTTTTGGCATGAACTTTCTGTTCTTCATTCTCAGTAACTCAGCTGTGGTCCAGGAACAGAAATAAGGGTACTGGCAGCAAATTTTGAGATCTGCTAAATTCTAGAGAAAATGTAAAAGGAATAGAAGAAATGGTTCCTACCTTGGAAAATCTACAGTCTGACTATAGAAAAAGATAAAAATGCAAGGGAAAAATGAAATAATAGTGTAGTATTATCCATATTATCTGTGACAAATTTTAAGGGCTATATAAAAAGACTGTAAAAAGGCAGGGAGAGTTATAAGAACCAATCTCAAAAGATCACATTTGTGTATAAAGTGGAAATTAAGTTTAATAAATTTAATAAAAAGATTTAAACAGTTTAAAGTTTTAAATAATTTTGTGTTAAACTAAGTTAAGCCTATAATATAGATCCATATATAAATGAACTCTGCTTAGCCAATTTAAAAGCAGTTTTTTTTTTAAATTTTTTTTATTATTTTTTACCAAGAACATGTATTGGTACATTGCATACATAATGATCATAATCAACATGGTTATTTTGTACCTGTACATAGGGAGGGGTGGGTGAATGGAAGGGAGGGGAGGGGAAGGGGGGTAAAAGCAGTTTTTTATTAAAATAAAATCTCCAGAAAATGATTTTTAAAAATGAAGTAGCCATGGTATATAGTGAAGGAAAATGCCTTTAAAATCTTTAAATTCTTTATACTCCCAAATCTAATGGTGTTTTCCTTTTATACTTCCTATATTTAAGAAGCTACTGATTAAAAGTTCCATGAATAATTATACATCATAGATACAAAGCTTACATGCATACCCACTAATATTTTATTTTATACTGCTATATCAGTAAACAAGAAGGAAATACACATTCTTCCTCTAAAATGACAAAAAAACTAAATCTTTTGGAAAAGGCACAGGACTACTTCTTGTTATTAGGGAGAAGGAACAAGAAAGTGTGAAGTGATTCAAGCAGAATGATAAGTAAACCAACACCAGATCAAAGGAATAAAGAAAAAAGGCTGAAACATGAAGCTGAAATATTTATTTCCTTCAAAAACATCATCCATGCCTTGTCCCTGGGCAGTTGAATATTTCAAAGTAGCTGGAAAATATTCTCACTTATGTTCATCACTATGCACAAATAGATCAAATTTTAAGCAGGCATATTTTCTATTTATCAAATATAAATGTAATATTTATCATGTGAGAAAAAATTTCTGGTGCTTACAGATGATTTCTAAGTGATGTGAAAGGTACTTTAAAGTCACAATAGATATTTTCCAGTACTTTTAGTGAATGATATTGCTATGAACTATGAAATTTATAGTGAAACCATAATTTTTAAATCTTTGCAAATGATTAAGCAGAGTGAACATTTATTGAGTGTCTACTATATTCATTACATTTTAGACGTGTTCACATATTATAACTATGAAAAGTTACTACTTTTTCACAGATGAAGTGATAAAAGTTTATCCAAGTTCATATAATAAATGGCAAAAGAAGATATTAAGTCAGCCCATAAGATTTCAAAACCTGAAGTGGTTTCATCATGCTGTTCAAATATATATATATATATAATATATATAAGATATTTATATATATAGCATATATATATAATATATATATAAGATATTTATATATATAGCATATATATATGTGCTAAATTGTTGTTTGATATTACCTAATTGAATTTACAACTAAGTCCATATTTTAATTGAGCCTTATATAAAACTATCTAAATAGCAAATCACTTTTAGAACATTTGAAAGCAAAACTGTTCTTCAAGTATTTACTTAACTAAGTACCAGGATCTGTGCTCAATGCTAGAAATACAAAAATGTTCAAGATATTTTCTCTGCTTTTAATATGGAGAAAAGACAGATTCTACATTAATTTTAGGGCAATAAAAGCTATACAATGATATGAATACAATATTACGAACAAATAACCAGAGGAATTCATCATAACTATAAGATATGCATGCGTGTGTGTGTGTGTGTGTGTGTGTGTGTGTGTGTGTGTGTGATGTACATATAAGAACAATAGTAAAACTTCCTAAAGGATTTGTCATTATGGTAAGATCACTGAGTGTCTAAGAAGTATAACAGATACATGAATATCCCATACATATATATAAATGTGCATATTCATGAAAGGTATATGTATTTTAAAAATACATTAGATATTTATACAGTATCTGTCTTTTTTCCTTATTATTACCATAGTTTTTCATGAAATAAACCAAATCTCCATGAGAAGATTTACCTTTATTTTAAGAAGATGATGAACATGGCAGGGCAGGAGATTTAAAAATAGGATTAAAACAAAAAAAAAATAGAATTAAAGTTTTCTTTGAGATATAATAAAATATGAAACCATTGTAATGATTATAAAAAGCATACATTCTACTGATACTTGCATGAAAAATTTTACCTGGATTTATGTTGGGTTTAAGATCTATATTTTTATTTATAAATATGTGCAATCCATGTTTCACTAACCATTTCTTCCCACCTAATATTAGACTTCTCCAAATGCTTCAGCCATTATTTTACATGTACTTAATAATAACCTCAGTCAGCTGTTAATTTACTATTATGTAGTATTAATGAATTCATTTATGATTAATATTGTTGAGGTTCCCTCATGTGTTAGACATAGCTTGCTAGATGCTGAAAACACCTCACTGAATTAGTCACACTCAATTCCTGTGCTAAGGATGCTTTCAATCTAGCATTAAAAAAAGGCTGTTGACTTGTCATAGATGGCTTTCATCAGACCCAGATAAAGACCATCTATTCCAATTTTCTGCAGGGTTTTTTTTATCATGAATAGGTGTTGGACTTTGTCAAATGCCTTTTCTGCATCTACTGAAATGATCACGTGGCTTTTGACCTTAGCTATGTTAATATGTTGCATCACATGTATTGATTTGCATATGTTGAACCATCCCCATATCCCTGGGATGAATTCCACTTGGTCATAGTGTATAATCTTCCTGATGATATGTTGCATCCTGTTTGGCAGTACCTTACTGAGGATTTCTGCATCTACGTCCATTAGGAGGACTGGTCTGTAGTTCTTTTTTTAGGTTGGATCTTTCTCTGGTTTTGGTATTAGGGTAATGCTTGCTTCCAGGAATGAATTTGGGAGTGTTGCTTCCCTTTCAATTCCATTAAAGAGTTAGAGGAGTAGTGGCATTAGATTGTCTCTAAATTTCTTGTAAAATTCAGCAGTGAATCCCTCAGGACCTGGGCTTTTCTTTGTTGGTAGGTTTTTAATTACATCTTCAATTTTAGTGACTGATATTGGGTTATTTCGAATTTTTTTATCTTCTTGATCCAGTTTTGGTAATTCACATGTACCTAGGAATCTTTCCGTTTCCTCTGTGTTTTCCATGTTATTAGAATAAAGATTCTTGAAGTAGGTATTGATGATCTTCTGGATTTCTGGAGGATGTGTTGTGATTTCACCCTTTTCATTCTTAATTGCATGAATTTGAGTCTTTTCTTTCCTTTTTTGATAAGGTTGGCTAAGGGTTTGTCAATTTTATTTAATTTTTCAAAGAACTAACTCTTCGATTCATTGATTCTTTGTATTGTTTTCTTCATCTTAATTGTCTTAATGCATGAAACAGAGTCAAACAGATATCCAGGAGATTAAAAATCCCTTTGAAAATCTAGGCAGTAGAATGAACCAATGTGAGAAAAGAATATCAGATATAGAAGACATGATTGTGGTTAGTGATCAAGAAAAGAAAGAGGTCTTAAAAACAGTAAGGGACCATGAAAAATCAACCCAACAGCTGCTAGATGACACAAGGAAGACTAACATAAGATTGATGGGAATCAATGAAAAAGCAGGGCATAGTACAAATGACACAAAAAACCTGTTAACAGAAGTAATAGCAGAAAACTTCTCAAGTATGGAAAAAGAACTTGACATACAGATAAGTGAGGCATATAGAACTCCAATTAGCCACGATAAAAAGAAAATCTATCCCAAGGAATATAACAGTCAAGATTCCAGAAATGCGGCAGAAGAGGGAAGCAGCGCAGCACAACCCAGGCACGCCCTGGAGTCTGCAGAGAACAAAGGGACTGTGCGATCCACATGGAGGAGACCCACTCAAATTACTGATGGGTGAGACTGCCTGGCACGTGTGACAGAGGCTGGAGAGTCCGTGGGGATCAGCAGGAATGTGCAACACTGCAGGACACCAGAGGGGAGCAGCGAACCCGGGAAACTGCGTGTGGCACCAGCGGCAGCACCAGTGGCGGTATCAGCAGTGATGTGCCACTGCCAGTGAAAAGTCACCATAAAGTTTCCTCTGTACTGGTGGAGGAATGCAGAACTAGCAACAAGCCTATGGAGTAAGAAAAAAACAACTGGAACAGGTCCCATGGCACCCCCAGTGACCCTGAGCCCATGGTTGGTGAGTGAAGGCAGAGCGGCACCCTAAAATAGAGACCTGTGGACGGGAAGGGGGAGGAGATTGCCATTTTTGCTTGGGAAAGGGTGCCAGGCTGAAGCTTCAGCAATGGAAGGTAGCAGATGGCAGATTTCAATCAGTGGGTTGCAGAGAGCTCAGACTCTGTTACTGTGATGGTCAGCAGCCAGTCTGAGCCCCCCAGATAAACATCTGGTGGCTCACTGTGAGGGCTCGCTGCTACCTTTAACAGCGCTCCACACCCAGCCCAGCACCGGCAGCAGTCTGCACCTGAGAGCCCAATATAAACAAAGACACACCTGGACTGGAGTTCTGTGATTTAGAAAGAGCACAAGCTCAAAAGAGAGTTTTTGGGGTTTTTTTTGGTTTTTCAATTTTTTTTTTTTAATCTTTTTTTTTTGTTTTTTATTTTTTTTCCGGTGCTGGGGATCGAACTCAGGCCCTTGTGCTTGCAGGCAAGCACTCTAATCACTGAGTTAAATCTCCAGCCCCTCAAGTTTTTTTTTAATCTGATTTTGATTTAATTTTCTTCATCAATTTTTTTTGTTTCCTTTCTGTGTGTGTGAGTGTGTGTGTGTGCGTGTGGATTTTTATTCTGTTTAAGTTCTTGCCCAATAGTACCTTGATTTGTCTGCATTCTCTTTTCTTCCTTTTCCCTTTCTCCAAGTTAACTTCTGGTAATATCTTTTTCTTTTCTTTCTTTTTTAAATCTTAATGCAATTCTTCATTCGACAATAGTATCCTCTTAGTTTTTAGCAGTACAATACTCTTTATACGTTTTTTAAGATTTAACTGTTTAAATTCCTTACCTTGTCCATTAGCTTTTACTTAGTTTTTACTTGCTGTATTCCTCTTTCTATACAATATTCCCTGCATTTTTATCACACTACATACCAATTTTGTATGTAATCTTCCTGGATACCCCTTCCCAAAGATACAACTTCAAATCCTTGATATTAGTGTAATCAGTTGTTTCTCTACTATTTCCTTAAGTTCAAAGTATAGAACATAGGACATAGAGGAAGAAGGGAAAAATAAATCTCTTTCGTGTTTCTATTCTTTCACCTTATAGCTGTTTTTCTTACACCTTACCACTGTGGCTTTAACTAGACATCTACCTACCCTGAACTTTGGAAAGTCGATCCAGTTAAATTACTGTTAAATATAAGGGTTAAGAAAGGATTTAGGAAACATAAATGTAATGACCCACTGAAATATCTAATTGATGCTCCTGGTAGACTTTTCATCGACTTAAGCTTGTATACTTGGTTTTTGTGTTATTTTGTATCTCCTTTTAATGTTACAAAGTTCATTAGGCTGTTTTACTATTGTAGAATTGTGCTTCCACTGTCTCTGACTTAGTAGTTGGCTGGGTTCCCCCCTTGTCTTGGGAACAGACAAGTGAGAGGAAGAACAATTGCAAGCACTATTATATAGAAATGGTGTAAGACACAAACTAGAGAAACTGTCTCAAAGTGAAATATCCTAGTAACAAAACCTGGAGACCGGGACAAAATCAATTAAACAACTGAAGCAGCAGATTTAAGGATGGGATACAAACCATCCTTAGCTAAAAGCTAAAAACCATATACAGAAAAATAACAAACTGCTAAAAACCTTCATATAACCAACTCTGCTCAATCCTCCATTCCTATCCAGTAGCAACCTCTCAAAAGAGAAAAGAAAAGTTGGGGGGGGATTATATAAATATAAACTAACAAAGCTACAAACAAGACAATGGGGAAGCACAGGACAAGAAAACCCCTAATTACCCTCAACTCCCCTAAGGCAGAACAAGATGAAAGAAAAGTAGAAGGATAAAAATACCAGATTGCAGATATTTATGACAAGTTCATAGAAGAAATGAAAAAAATAGAAGAATTTAAAGAGGAAATGACCCAAAAATATACAGCAATGTCACTCAATATGCCCAACAGTAAATTTCATGGAAATAGGCAAAAAATTGGATGAACTAACCCAGACAGTTCAAAGCTTGAACGACAGATTCAACAAAGACATGGAAATTTCAAAAAAATGTCAAGTTGAGATTCCAGAGATCAAGAAAACAATAGAATTTATATGTACCAGAAATGATCATTGTGAAGAAAGGATTTCTCATATTGAGGACAAAATAGTAGACTATGAAAAGGAGCTTAAAGAAGCCAAAAAGAAAATAACTGAAAAAGAAAGAACCATACAGGAGATCCTAGATGAAAATAAAAAAAATAATCTAAGGCTAATATGAGTCAAAGAAAAGCTTGAAGACTACACAGAAGGATTCACAAATATGCTTACAGAAATTATCAAAGAAAACTTCCCAAATATAAAAAAACACCTGAAAATGCAAGTAAGTGATGCTTATAGGACACCAAACAACTACGATTAAAGGAGACATTCACCAAGGCATATTCTTATCAAACTCAGATATTCTTATCAAACCTACAGATTGCCAGCAAAAAAAATAGAATCGTAAAAGCAGTCAGAGAGGAAACAAAAAAAATCACATATAAAGGTAAACCAATTAGAATCACAGCAGATCTCTCGGCACAAACTCTGAAGGCCAGAAGAGCTTGTAGCAAAGTATTTCAAGCCCTATGAGTGAATAACTTCCAACCCAGGCTAATGTATCCAGCAAAATTATCCTTTAAAATTTATGGAGAAATTAGATATTTCCATGAAAAAGACCAGCTCAGAAGATATATGAGAGCTAAACCAGCTCTAGAGAAAATACTCAAGAATATCCTAGACAGAAATGTAGTAGTAGATGCATCTGAAAACAATGAGGAAATCAGTGAGGTCAGGGGAAAATTACAACAAAATACATCAGAAAAAGTAAAGCAAGAAACCAGAAGACAAAGAAGATAATGATAGCAAATAACCAACTCATCTCAGTAATATCTACTAATGTAAACGGCCTCAACTCTCCAATCAAAAGACACAGAGTGACAGAATGGATCAAAAAACAGAACCCTACAATCTGTTGCATTCAAGAAACACATCTAATCCAAAAAGATATTCATAGACTTAAAATCAAAGGATGGAAACAAAATATATCATGCACCAGGACCTAGAAAAGAAGCAGGGGTAGCAATTCTAATATCAGACATGGTAAACTTCAAGTTAAAACAGATTAGAAGAGACAAAGAAGATCGCTACATACTAGTTAAAGGAACAATACAACAAGAAGAGATAACTTTGATAAACATTTATGCACCAAATACTGGAGCACCTACCATCATAAAACAAAATCTGCTAAAATTAAAAGATCAAATAAATACTAACACAATTATTTTAGGGGATTTTAACACACCACTGTTGCAAAGAGACAGATCAACTAAACAAAAAGTCAACAGAGAAACTTCAGAACTGATCCACACTCTTGAACATAAGGACCTAACAGATATATACAGAGTATTCCACCTCTGCACACCAGAATACACTTTCTTCTCAGCAGCACATGGTACTTGCTCCAAAAGAGATCACATATTAGTTCACAAGGCTGGCCAAAGTAAATATAAAAAAATGGAAATTATCCCATGTATATTATCTGGTCACACTGCAATGAAAATAGAAATCAACGAAAGAAAAGTCAGAAAAGAGACATGTTCATGGAAACTTAACAACATACTCCTAAACAACCAATGGGTCACGAAAGAAATCAAAGAAGAAATTAAAAAATTTCTGGAAGATAATGATAATGACCACACAACTCAAAGAAATCTTTGGGACACACTGAAAGCAGCCCTAAGGGGAAAATTTATTGCAATTAATGCACACAACAGGAAAACCGAACAAGCTCAAATAAACAACCTTATGAACAGTCTTGAGATCCTAGAGAAAAAACAACAAACCAGCCCCAAACCAAAACTGAGGCGAGAAATCATAACGATGAGAGCAGAAATCAATGAAATTGAAACTAAAAAAACTATTCAACAAATAAATCAAACAAAGAGTTGGTTCTTTGAAAGAATAAATAAAATAGACAAGCCGCTAGCAAGACTTACTAAGAGAGAAAAGACCCATATAAATGCAATTAGAAATGACAAAGGTGAAATCACAACAGATGTTGTTGAAATCCAGAAGATAATGAGTAACTATTTTGAAAAATTATATTCCAACACACTAGTAAACACAGAAGAAATGGAAAGATTCTTACACAAAAAAGAATCAACAAAATGACACAAGAAGGCATCAATGTACTCAACAACCCAATCACAAGCAAAGAAATTGACTTAGCAATACAGAATCTAAAAACTAAAAAAAGTCCAGGACCAGATGGATTCACAGCCTAAGTCTATAAAACTTTTAGAGAAATTATATCACCAATACTCCTCAGGTTGTTCAGAGAAATTGAAAGGGATGGAGTGCTTCCAAACTCATTCATGGAGGCCAGTATCACCCTGATCCTCAAACCAGACAAAGATCCAAATAAAAAACAGAACTATACACCAATCTCCTTAATGAACATAGATGCAAAAATCCTCAACAAAATATTAGCAAATAGAATGCAACATATTATTAAAAAGCTGACACATCATGATCAAGTAGGTTTCATCCCAGAGAGGCAAGGATGGTTTAACATACAAAAGACTATAAATGTAATTCACCACATAAATAGGAGCAAGGTCACAAACCGCATGATCATATCAATTGATGCAGAAAAGGCCTTTGACAAAATCCAACACACCTTCCTGATAAAAACCCTGAAGAAAATAGGCATAGAAGGAGCATACCTGAATATGATAAAGGCTATTTATGACAGACCAACAGCCAGCATCATACTAAATGGGGAAAAACTGAAAGCATTCCCTTTAAATCAGGAACTCGGGAAGGATGCCCGCTATCACCTCTGTTATTTAACACAGTACTTGAAACTTTAGCCAGAGCAATTAGGCAAGAAGAAGAAATAAAAGGAATACATATAGGAAAGGAAGAACTCAAATTATCATCATTTGCAGATGACATCATACTCTACATGGAAGACCCAAAGAATTTCACCAAAAAGCTCCTAGAATTAATAACCAACTTCAGTAAAGTAGTAGGATATACAATCAACATGCAAACATCATTCGAATTTGTGTATACCAACAATGAACAGGATGAGAAGGAAATTATGAAAACAATACCAATCACAGTTGCTTCAAGAAAAATGAAATACTTAGGAATTCACCTAACTAAAGCAGTGAAAGACCTCTACAAAGAAAACTACAGCACTCTGAAAAAAGAGATTGAAGAGGATACCAGAAAATGGAAAGATGTCCCTTGCTCCTGGTTAGGTAGAATCGATATTGTTAAAATG
>PVJO010026357.1:0-21246 GCA_004026905.1 Hystrix cristata
ACTAGACTCCTGACACACACGTCTCCTGCTACTCAAGTGCCCTTTCTTCGCTCATGTGTCCTCAGCTCTCAGGACCTTTCGGGTCTCCTTCAGTGTCGCATCCTCAGGGACCCTGGGCCCCTTCACCGCCTGGCTTCTGTGTTTCCATCTGGCCTCCTTCAAGACACCCCATTCCTCTCCCTTGCTCTCTGGCCTTGGTTTCCAATCCTGCAGTCCCTCTGGTCTGCACACTCTACAAGGGCAGGAACCGACCTGACTGTAGTCACCGGTGCGACCCCACCATCTCACTCATGATCAGCATTAAATAAGTATTTGTTCAGTGGTTCAGTGAGTGACTACAAGACAGCTCAGCCAGGCATGGCTCAGCTAGCCAAGAAGCCAGACTCCCGACCACCCCAATCTCCTGCTTGGGTCCGAGACCTTGGACGTCCCATCCCGATTCCCCGGGGAGGCAGTTTGTGTAGCGAAAAGTATCTGATGGCCCCAGTGAACTCCTAGTGCAGTCTAAGCCACCTCTAGGCAGGAACTTTCCTGTTACCTTCAGCTTGGATGGGAAACCAGTTCCCTACCTGAGACTCAAGGAGGGAGGAGGGAAAATATGAGGTGTGATGAAAAAATAAGGTGAACATCTAAATCAAATTTATTACAGTAAAAGATACATTGCCACGAATCCCCCTCAAAACCCCTTCACTTCAAGCACACTTAACTAATTGTTCTTGCCACTTTCTGCAGCTGTTCTGGAGTCCTCTTGTGTGAGTGTCTTCAGTTGCGCTCACAGCTGCCTCGATGTCCTGAATTGACTCAAAATGTTGACCTTTTATGGCCATTTTGATTTTGGGGAAGAGCTGGAAGTCTCACAGTGCCAGATCCAGTGAAAAGGGTGTCGAGGACACACTCTGACGTTTTTATGAGCCTGCCTTTCTGTTGGGTGGCACTCGGCAGCAGCTTTCACTGTATTTTTGATTGTACCTTGCAAAGACACTCATGAAAGAGGGCTTCCAGAGCTACTGCAGAAAGTGGCAAGAATGAAGGGATAAGTGTGTTCCAAGCAAGGAGGAAGATTCTGAGGGGGATTCATGACAACGTGTCTTTCACTGTAATAAAATCTTTGAACAATCAGCATATATTTTGATCACATCTCACATGTGAAGGGTTGAGTAGTGACAGTCTAAAAAGTGCCAGAGACTTGGAAGACTGTGTGTGCGTCACTGTTGCTAGCAGAGGCAGAGGCCCTTGAAGAGTTGGGGCACCTTAGTGACTAAGGCCTTATCTGTGGAGCTGACTGCCTGGATGCAAATCTGGCTTCACAGGCAGTGTGCACCGTAGCCCTGAGCAAGTGATTTTAGCTCTCTGAGCCTCAGTTTCCTTGTCAGTAAAACGGGGATAATACAAGTGCCCCTTGTAGGGTTCTGGCCCAGAGTGAGGGCTGGATAAACACTGACCGTCCTCCAGATACGGGCATGAGGGGGAGGGAAGGGTCTATTCTACTCTCCTTTCCCTCCTGGAGTCAGGAGAGGCAGAGAGGCAGAAAAGGAAGAAGTCTGAGAGCTAATGACCAAAGATTAGGTGGCAAGGTGACTTCAGGAAGTGGCAGAGCAGTGACTGAGGGTGGAGGAGAGCTTGTGCTCATAATGGTCACCCAAGTCCAGAGGGCCTAGGAGCTCAAAGGAGTCACGCGAGTGGGCTGTGGCAGGTGACAGGGACGTCATGGACAGAGTCCACAGTCACAGGACACAGTCCCCCATGCCTCATGTCCCTTTTGGGTCCCAAAGGGGCAAATTCGAGAGTGACATGACTTGGTTCTCCACCATCATCTTATGCTTAAGGATGCCCTTGGGCCAGGGGCTGGGAATGTTGGGAAGGCTGTGCATCAGGCATGGGGGCCTGGGGAGTGACACAGAAACATCCCGAACACTTCTATGTTCTCGCTCTTCCAGTGCTCAGCATTGGGGAAGGAGGCTTCTGGGAAGGCCAGGTCAAAGGTCGCGTTGGCTGGTTCCCCTCTGACTGCCTAGAAGAGGTGGCAAACCGCTCCCAGGAGGGAAAGCAAGGTAATGAGGAACTCCAGCTGTCCCCAGAACACCCTAGAATTCTCATGGCCCTTTCTTTCTCCCTCCCGGTCGGGGTGGGGGTAGGAGGTGGATGGGAAGACTTGGGTTTGTGGTTTCCAAAGGGAGGGTCCAAGTTTGTCTCTTGTCCCCCCCTGCAGAAAGCCGCAGTGACAAGGCAAAGAGACTCTTCCGGCACTATACCGTGGGCTCCTATGACAGCTTTGATGCCCCAAGGTAAATGTCCTTACACCCTCAGACTCCCCACCACCCAAACCTCCCTTCCCACCCCATACTTTAAATATACCCGTCCTCTCTAATCCCTCTTTCTCTTTTCTTGTCCTCTAAAATTTGAAGGGTTTTGAAGGGTGGAAGAGGCAGAGTTAGCTTCAGACAACACAGCCCAACCCCAAACCATCCTTGGCAGCCACTGAGGCTGTCCAGCTCTGGGGAAGCCAAGACTAATGGGGGTGGTCAGGGCAGGGTGGGGGTTCCTGGGAGTGCTTGTATGTGTGACTAATCGGAGGCCCTGGTCCCTTCATGTGCCCCGGCCCCATCTCTGTGCGGTCCCACGCTGCGGAAGAGTGTGTGTGCCCCATGCCTCACACCGGTGTGTGGGGCAGGCAGGGGTGGGACGGGGTGGATGAGGGGCGCACTGACGCCCTTCCCCTCCCTGGCTGCTGGCTGACTTGCTTGGGAAGCTTGATGGATGGGATTGGCCCAGGGAGGTGAGCGGGGAGGGGAAGGGCGGGGAGGGAAAGACCGGGTGCCTGTGCGGTGTATGAGTGTGCGTGTGCTGGAGTGGAGGTCTTGGAGCGTGTGAATGTGTCTCTGTGGGTGTGCATGACACGCATCCGTGTGCATGTGTGGCTGAGGTCCCTGCGATGGATATCCCTGTAGATACACCCTGGACCCAGGGCTCAATCCCCCCCGCTGTAGATCCAGGCGTAGGGTTGGCTGTGCATATTTGTGCTTGTCTGTAGACAAGCACTGATGGAAGTGTCCCTGTGTCTGCTCACATGGGTGGACAGGTGGCTGTCCGCGTCTGTCCCTCTGCACATGTCAGAGTGTGCATGCCTTTGCATCCCTCCATTGGTCTGGAATTCAGGACCTGGAATGTTGGGGAGGAAAGGGCAGAGGAGGGGAGGGCTGACGGCTTGGGCTTCCAGGGGGCAGGGCTGTGGGGGGAGGGGAGAGCCATAATTTGGTGTTGGAAAGATGACACCCTCCTCCGCCCCCCCATCAAGGGAAGGGTCCCCTTGTTCGTAGCATCCTTCCATTAAATGTGTCCAAACCTACGTGTCTGTGTTCTGGCCAGTGGGGATGGGTCGGGGCTGGGGGAGGGGAGAGAGGGTGGAGCTGGGGAGCCACCCTGCGCCCGAGGGTCCGAGGCGCTTGACCATTAGTGCGAGTTCACCTGGCACGTCTTCGGCTCTGGGCACGGGTGAGTATCGAGGTCCCCTCGCCCCAAGTCCCCCCCCCCCGCCGGCCTCTGCTTCTTGTCTCTGTCTGGTCTCTCTGGGTTGCTCCTCGCCTGGGTCTGGGGTTCCTCGCTCCTCCCGCTGATCGCGACCCTCTCGCTGCCCTTCCCCTCCCCTCCTCGGGCTCCCTGCGGTGCTGCGTGTGGTTGTCTGACCCCTTCCTCCCCTGCCTTCCCAGCGCTCCCCGACCCTGTCTGCAGCGGCCCGGCCTGGGCGCCCTGCACCCCAAGGCTGGCCCCCAGCGTCCCTCCTGCTGCGAGCACCTCCTTCCTGGCGACGCCCCCCGCTCTCCCCGCGCAGGCAGGGGGTCCACACTCTCCCGTGAACATGGTGCGCGTGCCTCTCCGCCAGTGTCGCTTTAGCGGGGAGGGCTGAGTCCGGCCGGCTCTGGAAGGTGCTGGCCTTCCTTTCGGGGGCCCTTCCAGACTGTCAGGGTGCGCTGTGTGTCGGTCTGTGGTGGTGGGCTGTGTGACCCCTCTCGGGGCCTCTGCCTCCCGTGCTGTCCCTGCCTTGCCAGTGTGACTCGGTCCGCGCGTCCCTGCTGCACGCGGTCTCCGGCGTCTCGGCGATGTGGTGCGTCCCTCTCCCCGCGCGCTCCCTCGCTCTGCACCTGCGCGGGAGGGCCCCGGGGGGAGGGGGTGCGGGGGGCAGACCGGAAGTGCCTCCCCTTCCCCCCCGCGCCTCGCCCCTCCCCCTCCTCCCGCCGAGGGGGCCCGCGCTCCCCTCCGGCCCCCTCCCCCCGCCGGCCCCTCCGCCGCCGGCGCAGGACGCCAAGGGGTTAAAGCCTCGCGCCCGCCGCGCCGCGCGGAGCTGTCCGCGGTGCTGAAGCCGGCGCCGTCCGCGGTCCTCGCGTTCCCCGACCCCGCGCCCCGCGCCCCCGCGCCCCCGGCATGTGAGCCCCCGGCCCTGCCCTCCCTCCCGCGGGGGTGCGCGCCCCCTCCCCCTCCCGGCGCGGGTCAGCATGAGGCGGGGCCTGGGGGCCCGGACACGGGGGTTCGGCCGAGCGGGGACGGGGACGCCGCGGCGGCGGCGGCGGCGGGGGCGGCCGGCACCGGGACCCGGGCCGGGGCCGGGGCCGCGGCGGCGATGGCTTTGTCTGCGGTCGGCGGCGGCAGCGGCGGGGGGCTCGGGGTCGGCCCTGGCGGGGGCTCCCTGCCGCAGCCGCCCCCCGCGCTCTCCTCCAGCTGGCCGGCCCTGGGGCCCCGGCGGCGCAGCGTCTGGTACATCTACAGGTAACCCAGCGCCGCCCCTTCTCGGGCCGCGGGGACGACCCTCCCCACGCTGCCAGCCTCGGGCCAGGGTCTCCCCCGTCCCTCTCGCGCCGCCTTACCGCGCGCCAAACCCTCGCAGGACCCCTTTGCGTCCCTGCGCCTCTCCATCTTCCTCTCTGGGCTCCCCTTTCCACCCCCCCCCACTCCTCGGCCCTGGAATCTGTCCTCCACCCCCTCACAGGCCCTGCCAGGCCCCCTGTCTTCTTTCCCCAAGACCTTACCCCTGGCCAGGCCCTCCGATCGAGCCCAGTCCAGGGCTCGGGACCCACTTGCCCTTTCCGCTGCCCTCAGCGCCCCCAGTTCCCGGAGCCCTCCCCTGGGGAGCCGCCGCCGGCCCCGTCCCTCTGATCCCCTTCTCCCCGCCCCTCTTGCTGGAGTTGGCAAGTCCCCCCATTCATACCCCTGTCTCCCATTCACAGTCGTCCCCCCATCACACACGCATCCCGCCCCCGTCTCCTCTCCCCTCCTCTTTTTCCGTTGCGTGTCACTGTGCGACTGTGCGTGTGTCCGTGTGGCTGTGTCTATGTGCGTGTGTGTGCCTTCCTGCAGCCCTGTTGTGTGTATGTGCGTAAGAGAGGGAGGCAGAGAGGTGGGGAGATGGTGGGCTTCTAGCCTGCCCCTCAGCTGCATCCATCTGTATGTCCCTCTGTGACAATGTCTGTCTCTGTGTGACTTGAAGCGATAGCGAAGCTGTCTGGGGACTCTGTGTGTGTGTGTGTGTGTGTGTGTGTGTGTGTGTGTGTGTGTGTGTGTGTGTGATGGAGTGGATCTGTCCCAGGGACTGCGGCTGCGTTTCCCAACACCCAGCCTCCCGCGCCTGGCCTGCCCCCCCCACCCCCGCTGTGTTCGTTCCATGTGCCCTGCCCCCTGCCCCTGGGGGGTCATGCATGGGGGTCCTGCAGCCAACAGTTCTGCGCTCACCCCGCGTGGGGCACGTGTGTGCGGAGCCGCCACTGGGCTTGTGCACGGAGCCGCAGCAGCTCGTGTGCCACTTCTCCACATGCGAAGGGGGTGGCTTCCCCGTGGGGGGCCTCAGGGAAGCCCACGGAGGGGGGCGCGCAGGAGGGGGCGCCGTGTACAGCCGCAGGCTCTGGGCTGTGGGAGCCTGAGGGTGTGAGAGGGCCCTCCGGGTGGGGGCGGGGAGTGGACGCGCCGCAGTCTCCGCGTGTGGGATCCGGCGAGCAGGAGCCGGCTGCTGGGCTCCAGAGGCCGCTCAGGGACGCCGAGGGATGGCCTGGGGGAGAGCACTGTGCCAGCTCCTGGCGGGCAGGTAGTCCGTGCCACGGAGCGTGGATGGGGTGCTGTGTGGGGTAGGGAGCGAATGTGGGGGAGGAGCGGGGCTGCAGGGGTCTGGGGAGGCGAGGGAGGCTGGAGAATGGGCCTGGGAGAGTGGGGGTACAGGAGCCTGGGAGGCGTGGAGTGTGCCTAGGAGAGAAACTGGGGGGGGTGCGCGGGGAATGTGGGGAGGATTTGGGGGTGGGGATTTGGGCCGCGTTCAGAGAGCAGGGAGAGAGGAGAGGAGAGGAGAGGGGAGGACGCGGGGAATGTAAATGAATGCAGCTGCAAGTCCAGGCGGCAGCCCTGTGTGTGATGGAGGCCAGGCCGCAAAAGTAGGAAGAGCTGTGCATGCATGAGAAGGGGGTGGGACCTGGGGGCTTCAGGGGACACCGAGGGGTCCCACGTGGGAAGTGAGGGAGGACGTGGGCAGATGAGGCCAAGGAAGGAGGGGAGGTGTCACTTGGGGTGAGAAGGTCAAGGAGTCAGAGAGGACACTGGGCAAGGGATGTGGGTGTGTCTGGGGAAAGAAGGAGGGGAGGGAGGGTCCATGAGGTGTGACCAGGACCCGAGGGCTGGCCATGGGATGGGCAGGTGATGTGGAACTGTAAGATGGTGTGGAGTGGGGCTGGGAATTTAGCTCAGTGATTAGAGTGCTTGCCTTGCAAGCACAAGGGCCTGAGTTCGATCCCTGGCACCACAAAAAAAAAAAAAAAGATGATGTGGAGTGACTTGTGGAGAGGGGAAGAAAGACGGGCCAGGCCAGTAGGGAAGAGAGGACAGAGAGCTGTTTGGGGGGCTCACCTGGCTGGGACTTGGATAAGGATGAAAGTGGGGAGAGAAGCTGCACAGGATTGGGATGGGGGTTGAGGGGGACAGATGGGTGCTGTGGTGATCTGGGGTGTTAGGACACTATTAGGGTAAGTGGGCTATTGGGGAACATTGCTTGTGGGGAATTCAGATGGTGGTTCTGACATGGCCTAGCTGGTGTGACCCTGAGCAAGTTCTGTGTGCCTCAGTTTGCTCATCTGTAAGATGGGAACACCGCCAGGCAGCCCTACCAGATGTGAAGTGCTTAGGAAGGCGTCCGGCATTCAGCAGTAGCTCAAAGGGGTTTACTTGTGTTATTGGCATGATTAAGGGTAAAGTTTGGGTGCTGAAGGAGTGCGCCTGGTGAATCTGGGCAGATGCATATGTATTCAAGGTCCCTGTGCACTGTGGAGTGGAAGATATTATTACAGCAGTTACCTAGGCTTTTCTTCAGTATTGTTGGAAAATATTACTGTGTGACCGCAGGCAAGTTCCTTAGCCTTTCTTGTACCTGTGCTTTGTCATTTGTAAAGTGGAAATGGTGCTTTATATCTGAAGTTTTACAGGTTTATGTGTAAAAAATTTTTTTCAATGCTGGGGACGAACCCTGGAGCCTCACCCCTGCTAAGCAAGTGCTCTGCCACTGAGCCGCATCCCGGCCCATGAAGGATGGTGGGTCCCGCCTCACCCATAGCACGTACTTCTTAGCCTGCCACGGACACAGGGGTTTTACTGATTATATTGGGGGATGGAGGGGTTGGGGATTTAGCTCAGTGGCAGAGCACTGGACTAGCAAGCGCAGGGCCCTGAGTTCAATCCCCAGCACACACACACACACAAATTAAATAAAAAATATACTGGAGGATGGAGTATTTGGGGAAGGCCTAAGCGTGGGGTGTCAGGACGATGTAGAAGTAAAAGAGGGATTGAGGGGTGGCAGGGGAGATAGGGGTGCAAGGCAGGAGTGAGAGGAAGTGGGTTGCTGCTGCTGGGGAGGGAGAGTTGCTGAAGGCCACTGCCGGCTCCTGCGGGCCCTGGAGAGTGGGACAGGATCTGGAAGCAGCAAGGACGTGTGGGCTTGAGGAGGCTGTCAGGGCCTGTAGCCAAGAGAAAGGTGGCGATGAGGATGTCACAGTGCACAGTCAGGAGCAGCAGCTGTGACCTTGGAACCAGCCTCGGCTGACCCTGTCCCTTCCGAGCCTTTCTGGCCCTCTCCTGTCTTCCCACCTCTTTCCTTCCCCACATGCTGTCCTTCCATCCTCTCCTGCCACCAGCTCCAGCTGGCTACCAAGGTCCTGACTCTTAGACTGTTTGTAAGCTCAGGGGAGAAGACCTGGTGGGTACAGTGTGGATGTGTTTCTGGGACCAGGACGAACCAGGGCGAGAACAGGGCCGGGGTAGGTTTGTGTGCATTCGTGGAGTGGATGTGGATAGACAGGAAGCCCTGATAAAGACGGCGGGGTGGGGAGGCAGTGCATGCGCAGGCGCAGAGCTGCCTCTGGGGTGCGAATGTATGGAGTTTACAATGGGAGTCGAGGGGCTCATGAGAGAGCACAGAGGTGCTTGTGGGGGGTGGCACTGAAATACAGTAGGAGCACATCAGGTGTTATTGGTGTGTGCTGGGATGTGTGCAGGGGGTGTGTTGTGGGAATACTCTGAAATCAGAGTGAGGGGGAGTTATTATTGGAGCGTACTGGGATGTGTGGGGGTGTTACTGAAATATACTGGAGTATTCGTGGAGGGCTGTTTTGCTGAGTCTGTAGGGGTAGGTAACGGGGAGCACGCTTGGCTATTATTGGAGTGTGTTTGAGCTGCATAGACACCACTGGGACATGCCGAGGGGGTCTGGGCATTTTGCAGTACCCTGGGGTGTGGGAGAGGGACATGGGGAGGAGCCGCAGTTATGCGCTGGCTCTAGACACCGTTGAAGGATGCCCAGGGCAAGGCAGGGCCTGCATTCAGGCAGCTCCTGGGCGTTGGAGGTTGTTCCGAAGGAAGTGGGGCTGGCACTGGGGCTTTGGTATTCCTGTTGTGTTCTGGGAGTCGGAGGCTTGTGGGGCATACAGTGGTGGGGCCGGGGTTTGGGGGTGCTGTTGTTGGAGCAGGCCTGAGCAGGCCTGGAGATAATACAGTGATTTCAGTCTGACCTCACGGGGTATGTGAGCATTACCCACATGTGTTGGTGGGGCTTGGGGGCTTTCATGACGACCATCCGCATATTCATGGCTAGTTCACCAGTGTGCTCATTGTGCTAGAACACACTCTTGGTGTGCAAGATTTACCGGATCTCAGAGCCACTGGGACTTCCTGTGGCAGCAGAAACATTCTAGATCAGAACTGTCCTGCAAAGTAGCCACCAGCCACACGGGGCTACCGGGCACTTAGAAATGTGGCTGCTGTCAATGAATGTTTGAATGCAAATATTCAATTTTGATTAACTTCCTTAAAAATAAGCTGGGAGTGGTGGCGCACACCTGTAATCCCAGTACTCCAGAGGCTGAGGCAGGAAGATCTCTGTGAGTTTGGGGCCAGCCTGAACTACATACTGAGACCTTGTCTCAAAATAAGTAAATAGCCACATGCGTTTAAGTTGGTACTGTACTGGATAGTGCAGGTTTAGAGTGGGGTCATCCAAAGTTATTTGTCTTGTTTTTGTATTTTTTTTCCAATATTGGGGATTGAACCCAGGGCCTTGGCACTCAGCTGCATCACCAGCCCTTTTTAATTTTTATTTTGAAACAAGGTCTTGTTAAATCACTAAGTTGCAAGTTGGACTAAAACTTTCAATCCTCCTGCCCCAGCCTCCCAGAGTGCTGGATTACAGGCATGGCTCACTACACCTGGCCACATGTATCCCCTTGACTTAATATCTTGATCCAAAGATAGTGAGTCAATCCTACCAACCGCTGCGTGAAATGCTACGCTCATGTTTCCCCTTCTGAGCTCTCACAACTTGTCAAGCAGGGTGTGGAATTGTCCCCCAGTATAGTGAAGAAACCAAGGCACAAAAGGTTAAAGTGCGGGCTCAAAGTCACAGACAGGAAGTGGCTTGCAGGGACACATGCCAGGCTGTGTGGCACTGTGGAGGCCTCTCCTTGCCCTCCGGGTGCCCAGAGCGCAGTGGCTGGGTGACAACTTGCTGAATGGCTGGTGGATGGATGCTGGATGGATGAATGAGGAAGGAGTGAGTGGGAGAGAGCACTCGGTGCTCTGAGGGGGAGGCCTGGCAGGGCTGCTGAGAACATGCACAGTGCTGAGGAAGGTGTGTCCCGGGGGGAGCAGGGGCTGGGGTGCCACCGCGGTGCGCCCTGGGTCTCACGGTGCCTTCTCACCCCTCCCTCCTGCCTTCCTGCCAGCGATTACATCATTAAGGAGAAAACGGTCTTGCTGCAGAAGAAGGACAGCGAGGGGTTTGGGTTCGTGCTCCGGGGGGCCAAGGGTGAGTGCGGCCGGGGAGGGGACCCAGGAAGCAGGGCCGGGCGGGAGACACGGACAGGGCCCGGGACCCCAACCCGCCTGCTACCCCACCCTGGGGTGCTGGTCCCTCAGCTACGGTGAGGCCTCTGTGACTTGGGTCTGAGCCCCATCCCCTGCTCGGCCTCTCCACCCCCTCCCCTCCGACCCCGCCGGCTCCTCCCTGTCTGCAGCGCAGACCCCCATCGAGGAATTCACCCCCACCCCGGCCTTCCCGGCACTGCAGTACCTCGAGTCCGTGGACGAGGGGGGCGTGGCATGGCGGGCTGGACTGCGAATGGGAGACTTCCTCATCGAGGTGAGTCTGGGCCACTGCCTTTTCTCTGAGACCCGGTGACAAGCCCCCAGACCCCTCACGATCCACTCCAGGATCTGGCAGCCTCCCAACTTCAGTTTGCCTCTGGCCTGGGCCTGCCCCCCACCAGCCTCTGCTTCCTTTAGCGATTCTGTCCAAAGGCCCTTCTGAAGTGTCTCGGAGAGCGGCACAGAGCCGTCCCCCAGGCTGGGGGACAGCAGGAGCCCCCTCCCCAGCCCCAGGGCCAGGGTGTCACAGGGGCTTCAAAAGGCAGAGGGGATGGTGGGGGGGGTCACAGACAGGGCAGGGCAGAGGCGACTCGGCTGGGGACTCTGAAGCGGAAAGCCCCCTCCGTGCTGCAGGTGAACGGGCAGAACGTGGTGAAGGTGGGCCACCGCCAGGTGGTGAACATGATCCGCCAAGGGGGCAACACGCTCATGGTGAAGGTGGTGATGGTCACCAGGCACCCGGACATGGATGAGGCCGGCCATAAGAAAGGTGCTCCTTGTCCCTGTGTGGCCGGGCCTGGGTGCCCCACTGCCCCCAGACTGAGACCCTCAGGAGGCCTGGCTGCCAGTCCCCAGCCCCAGGCACGCCCTACCCCAAGGCTGCTTGCTTCTGAGGCAGGGAGGGCTCAGCACGCTGGCAGCACTGTCCTCGGAGGGGGCTCCGGGAGCACGGTGGGGCAGAGGTCATGGGCCGCCGCACAGTACTGACGGTACCGACGTCACCCCCTCTTTCAGCACCCCAGCAAGCTAAGCGGCTCCCGCCCCCAGCCATCTCCCTGCGCTCCAAGTCTATGACCTCAGAGCTGGAGGAAATGGGTGAGCCTGCGGGGCTGCGGGGTGAGGGCCGGGTGAGGGGACAGGGGATCCAGTTCGTTAGTGTTGTTAGTGACCTGGGGTCCTGTCCTCTTCCTGTCCTGTCTGTGGGTGGGACGCTGTGACCTGCCTGTGATGGCTTTCTTCCATCTTCCCGAATCTCTTTCTCTGTTGAGGTCCATCTTTTGGGGTCTATATGTGTCCCTTTCTGTGGTGTACTGTGTCCTTCTGGTCCCTCTTCACCTATCTGACCTCTCCCCTCACCCTGCTCTCTCTCCTTCCACTCGCTCCCCGAGTCCCCAGTAACGCAGGAAGACAAGCCCCCCCCACCCAAGCAGGGTCCAGGGGGCCTGGGGGCGCCCCAGTTTCCCCTGACACCTCTGGGGCCCTGAGGGAGGGGGGCGTTCCAGAGAGGGGACCCCTCGCCTCCTCTTGCCGTCCTAACTCTTGGCTCCTCTACTGCCTCCCCCGGGCTAGTCTCCCCCTGGAAAGAGAAGAGCGGTGAGTGGGCACAGGACTGGAGGGAGGGCTCCGTGTCCCAACCCTGCCAGCGGACTCGCCCCTCCTCAACCCCGGCCCCTGCTGCCTCACTCGCGCTTGTGCTCTGCCCCACCTTGTGGGGGCGCCCTCGAGCTACATCCATATCCTTTGCCCACAGAGTACGAGCAGCAGCCGGCGCCGGTGCCCAGCATGGAGAAGAAGCGGACTGTGTATCAGATGGCTCTCAGTAAGATGTCCTGGCCTATGTCCTGGCCTCCCTCCCTGTTGCATACCCGCCTCTCCTGGCCGCACACAGTGCGGCCCTGTTCCTGCGTCAACCTTCATCGTGTCCCACCTCTCTGCATCTCCCTCAGACAAACTGGACGAGATCCTGGCCGCAGCCCAGCAAACCATCAGCGCCAGTGAGAGCCCTGCGCCTGGTGGCCTCGCATCCCTGGGCAAGCACCGGCCCAAAGGCTTCTTTGCCACCGAGGTAGGCGGCTGGCGGGGGGAGGGAGCGGCGTCTCCTGCCCAAACCTTTCCTGCACCCCTGTGCCTGTGCTGGACGTGGCGAGGGACCACACTTCCTGGCGCTTCTCTTCCGGGCGCCTCCTTTCTCTCCACCCACTCCCCCATCTCCCTTGTCCTCACCTTGGCTCTTTGTCCCACATCTTCCTGTTCTGCCCCGGGCCTCAGGGCAGCCCAAGCAAGGTTATAGATGGAGATTCCCCAGCATAATGATGGGAGCTCAGCAAGCATTAGTTATTAAAATGTTAATTATTAAGCCAGGCAGGCACCATGGTGCAGACCTGTACTCTCATCTACTTGGGAGGCTGAGGCAGAAGGATCACCTGAGCCCAGGACTTTGAGGGTAGCCTGGGAAACATAGTAAAACTGCTCCAAAAAAAAGAGGAAAATTATTATCCCTGTCCTGTTTCTGCTGGTCTTCCCCATTAGAAGAGGTGAAACTATAGTGGAGGTCGTAGTCTGCATGGATTATCTCATTCATTTCTTAGAGGTACACACAGCTGTAAGCCCACTTGCAAAGGGGGAAACTGAGGCTCAGAAAAGGGGCCAGGATTTCAACCTAGGCTGTCAGGCCCTGAGCCCTCAGTCCAGCCTCAGCCCCGGCTGTTTTGGAGCCCCTGTTGGCCTGTCCCTGGCTGCCCACCCACCGGGCTGTGCCCCTTGACACCAGTGTGTCCCCCAGGCCTGCCTGTGCCCCCCTGTCCTGCCCAAGCCATTTACTCTGAGGCTGGCTTTGCTAGCTTTTTGGGGGCCGCAGATCTCTTTGGTAGACTGGCATCATCTTTCTCAGAATAATACTTATAAAGGCATAAAATGTGATACACGAGATAACAAAAGAAGCCAGTTACACCAAAATAGAGTTATCAAAATATTTTTTAAAAGCAAAATTTGTGGTATCGTAATATTGGTGCGTTTTCATCAACACATTACACAGCGAGATCTGATGGGGGATCTTAACTACTCTAATTTCAAAATCATGAGGAGCATAAACATTATTTCAAAAAATCTGCAACACTGCAATGGGATATGGAAATATCTGTGATTTCTGTGGGGGATGCAGACACCCAGCTTGCTGAGACCAGCAGAGTTTGTTGCCTGTGTCCTTAATTGAGGAAGAGTTGCAATTTTTTTTAGGACGTGAACATAAAGACATAGTTTTTAGTCCTCTGTAAGTACACTGCCCCCCCCACCCCTGGAGTGAAGTCCGCCCACAGCCTCGCCGAGGGCTAGCCCAGCTGCTCTAGGGGGTCCCAGGCCTTTACAGGAGTTAACAACCTGGGCGTGGTGGTGCACACCTGTTACCCCAGTACGGCTGAGGCCGGAGGGTCACAAGCTGGAGCCCAGCTTGACTCTGTCTCCAAATAAACTTTACAAAAAGGGCTGGGGATAAAGCTCAGTGCAAAGGTCCTGGGTTCAGAACCGAGTACAGAGAGAAAGGAAGGAATGGGAAGAAAACAAATCCAGAGCAGGGCACAAGTTTTGACCAAGACTCTGGAATTTCTTTCCAGTGTAGGACGCAGAGGGTCCTCGCTCCTCCTGGGCCTGGCAGGGTGCCTTGCATGCAGCAGCTCATCAACCCATGCTCGTCAAGGAATCTGAAACACTTGCACATGTTAGGCTCGTCTTCTGTGCTCCTCCACAGTGTAAGGATCAAAAGTGCACGGGCACTAGAGCAGGGCAGACATGGCTTCACATCCTGGCTTCCTCTTGCTGGGTCACTTTGTACCACGCCACTTAGTTTTTGGGCATCTCTGTTTCCTGCTCTGTAAGACGGGGTGAAAGCTGACCGAGTGTTTCTCAGGAGGACTCGATGAGACAGCTGCCAGTGTGCAGGCACCCAGCACGTAGTGGCCTCTGTGCTGCTTTGTCCCAGGGGTGTATTTCTGTTACCCCTGATCTGGGGCCAGTCCCTGGTCCAGCGCTCGCCCTGGGTTTTCTGAAATTTCACATCCATTCCGAGGTCACGGGCTCCCAGGCTGTCATCTGGGACAGGGTCTCACTGTGTAGCCCAGGGTGGCCTTGGACTCCCAGTCCTCTGCCCCAGCGTCCAAAGCGCTGGGATTACAGGCATCATCTGTGAACTTTGACACTGCTCTACTGTCTCTCTGTCCAGTCCTCTTGAAGGCTGTGCTTGAATGCCTCTAAAGATGAGGTGCTCACCACTTCCTGTTGCATCTATTCTGTATGTGGACAGACTTCTCAGTTCTTCATTCCTAGTTCTTCTCAGTTCCCCAGCCTGCCTCCTCTGGGCTTTCCTCTGTGGTCTTCTGCCCTTGGTCACCCTGCAGCGGCACCTGCCGCTCCTCAGCGAACTTCCAGGAAGGGAAGGGCGAGCAGGAGAGAGGACACCCCCGTCTTACAGTGGACAAAGCAGAGTCCTGGGGACATCGGCACGCTGCCACCATGGGTCCTCAGTGACAGGATTCTGTGTTTGCAAACTTGCCTGCTTGGGGTTGGGGATTTAGCTCAGTGGTAGAGGGCTTGTCTAGCAAGCGCAAGGCCCTGAGTTCGATCCCCAGCACCCCTCCAAAAAAATATTGTCACTTGCTTAAATCTGTGTGGATTCCCAAAATCAGCATTTGGGGGCAGGTATGTGATTTCTCACGGACATGTGCAGAGTGCCAAGAATGTCCTGTGGCCAGACGTGCATGTTCCCAGCGCAGGCGACTGGGGAAGCCCTCTGCTAGCCTGTCTCCGTGCTGAACTGCAGACCGGCCTGTGCGTGATCAGTTTAGCACAGTGGGTTTTCTGTCTTTGTGGTCTTTTTTGGTGATTTCAGTGTTTAAAATGCCCAGAACAGCTAGTGTGGAAGGATCTTTAGCAGCATCCCTGACCTCTTCCCTCTGGGTGCCACGATTGCTTCCCCAGGCCCAGCCCTGAGTCCCCCCCGCTTCTCCCCAGCGTCCCCTGACAGGCTTCACTACTTCTGGATGAGAACCACTGCCCCGTGTCACTCCAGGGTTAAACAGTTTTCAGCCCTGCGTTTACCCGAGTGGGCTTACACAGATTCAAGAGACCACCATGGACGTCCGTCCAATCATCCATCCAATAATTCTGGATACTCCAGGAGGCTGAGGCAAGAGGATCACAAGTTCGAGCAAGCCTGGTCAACTTACCAACTTCATGAGACCCTGATCAAAGTTAATACTAACAATACAGGAGGGCTGGAGCATCCTCCCCCATCCTCCCTCCCATTTCTCCAGGCCCCCTCCCGTCTGCATGTCAGCCTCTTCTTCCCCAGCATTGCCCAGCTTGGGCCTGCACACCTTCGCCAGGGCTTCCTTTTGGTCCCAGTCCCCAGAAAGTCTATCGTAAGGACGAACCCGCATCCCAACCCTGACTTCTACCAATCGGTGCCACTTTGGACCACGTTACTCCGTTTCTTGTCATCTCAGTTTCCCCTTCTGTGAGATGGGGCCAAAGCTGAACTTGCCAAGATCTGATGAGGATCATCAGGGTGAACTCTAGCACAGCAACCGCTGACAACAGAAAATAGCAACTGAGCCTGCGTGCACCCCAGAGACCCTGCAATACAAACAAATCCTCTTTCCTTTGGTGAATTCATGGAGCTCCCAGAAGTGTGGGCAGCTGCCTTGGGGTCAGAGGCTGAAAAGACAGCCCAGATCCCACCTCTTGGAACCCCCATCTCCACTCTGCTGTGGGCGCGGCCCCCAGCTGCCCGGCTGCCCCCACCCCCTAGAAGTGCACCTCCTGGCACCTTCACCCCCGATCTTCCCCAGGACCTCTTGTCCCTCCTCATCCAGAAGACCTGCCCCCCTGGACCTCCCTTTTCCCTGCACTTCCTGGATCTGTCCTTGGGCTTGCCCAAAGCCACCTCTCACGCAGGGGACTCTGCCCCCACACTGACCCTTCCCACCCCAAGTCGGCAGAGGTCCCCTGCTGAGGTTGTGCACCATGGTGGCCTCTCACAGAGTCCAGCCTTGTTCATCTTGGTGTCCCCATCTCCTTCGGGCTCTGCTTCTCTCGCCCTCCCTCGCTGCATGAATCCTGCTGCATCCAGAGTGAAGGTGGAGTGGGGTGCAGCATCAGCCTGATGCTTCTGGGGTTGGGTCTCCCCAAGGCCACCATATAGTGAGAGGCTGCGGTTTAAGAAGGCGGAGACACGGGGCATGGTGGCACACGCCTGTAATCCCAGCCCTTGGGAGGCAGAGACAGGAGGATCTCTGCGGCTTCATAGTGAGCTCAAGGCCAGCCTGAATGACATAGCGAGACCCTGTCTCAATAAACAAAAACAAACAAAAAGAGCTGAGACCGGGACGTGTGCAAGACAGAGATGGAGATGGAGACTCGCTCTGCCAGCAGCGGGGGCCCCGAGCCATGGCCCGTCTCCCCCAAGGCTCTGCTGTCCGTCTGTCCCCTCCGCGGGGCCTGGTTTCTTGGCTGCTGACTCTGGTGCCCCGTCACTGACTCCAGACGGCTCCCTTGTCCCCGGCTCTGTACCAGTGCAGGCTTCCAGCCCTTCTCTGACCCAGTTTCTCCTTCTGTTTTTATTACTGTGTTTTCCTTCCTGGGCTGTTCTGGCCCTGTCCATCTCCATTTGGGGGCCTCCCAAGAATGCTTTTCCCTCCTTCCTGACCCCCAATCTTTGTTGCCGCCTTTCTGACTCCCATCTCTGTCTCCTCCATCTTTCTGTGCATCTATCTCTGTGTATCCCCATCTGCCTCACTTCTCTTCTTTTCTTCTCTCTTTCTTTCTCTCCCTGCCCCACCTCCTTCCCACTGAGGTACATCATCAGCCTCCACTTGTTTTGGGACCAGATCTCACTAAATTGCACAGAATGGGCTGAAATTTGAGATCTTCCTGCCTCAGCTTCCCAGAGTGCTGGGATTACGGGCTTGTGGCACCATGCCAGGCTTCCTTCCTTTGCCTCTGTCTCCAGCCCCTGTATTCTCCCAGGACCATCCAAGCCCCTTGTTAGGCTGCCCCGGGGCACTGACCCACCCACCAGGCTCCGGGCCCATTCTTGGAGAAGGATCCTGCCTGGTAGCTGGTGACATCACGCAGAGAAGCGCACCCTGATTGGCTGCCTTTCTGTGCGGGAGCAGGTGCTCAGGATTTATTGATGGAGGTCAGTTTGAGCTCAGTCAGACGCCTCCCAGACGGTTTCGTGGCCCCTCTGTCAGAACCACAGCCTCTTGGAGGATCATCAGCCCTGGCCCAACAGGAAGGGGCTTTGCCCTCAGGCTTCTCCTCACATCTTATGGTGGTATATCTTGTTTCACTTCCAAGGATCGCTTCATTTTGCGAGCATTTATTAAGCACCTACTATATGCTGGGTCTGCTGCTGCGCCCTGCAAGTATAGGAGTGAGCCAGACAAGCAAAGTCATTTATTTTAGAGAATTTACATTTGGAGGGTGGAATACAGCAGAGCTGAGTCCTACCTTATGTGAGAGAAACTCCTCCAAAAGTGGCTTGAACAAAGTAAATGCTGACCTCTTTGATGTTAAAGAACTCAAGGGTAGGGAGCCCCAGGGAGGAGTGGCCACCTCCATGGTCACTTTCTGCTCTACTACCCTAGACTTTCTTCCAACCACAGTGTGGCCTTATAGTCCATCATGGCTGCCAGGGCTCTAGCGATTGCACCAGCATTCCAGGTAGTAGGAACTAGAAGTACTGAAAGGTACACTGGAATTTTTTTCTATTAAGTGCAATGTCCACCCAGATGGCCAGTGGCCATGTATGGGACAGCACAGGCCTACAGGAAGGGGGCAGCCAGGCCAGGGTGACAGTTTCAGGGCACAAGGAAAGGCCGTCCCAGGCAAAGGGATCGTGTGTGCCAAGGCTCTGAGGCAGCCCAGCTGGGACTGCCGAGGACTAGGGCACGCATCAAGGGCTGGATGCACAGCCGGGAAGCAGGGCCCGACTTCACCCCCCGCAGCGGGTTTCTTGGTCTGGTCCGAAGCAGGGAGAAGGGAGACATCTGTGGCTGTCCGGCAGAAGCGAGGAGCCGGCCCAGCAGTGCCTGGCGCTGGCTGCTTCCTGTCAGTTTACCGGCCATCCGCCTCATGTTGTAGGAAGGACGCCTGGCCCTGCCTGGGCAGGGGGCACTCAGCGGGGCCCAAGACAGAACTGCTACCCTCGGGGAAGTTGTCTTGGCTTCCGGAGCCCGGGGCACTTTGTCTCTGTGAGCCCCTCATCCTAAAAATGTTTCAATTTCTATTTTATGGTCACCCAGGTACAAGGACTCATGTTGTTCACCCTCCACTTCTGCAGGTTCCAAACTCTCTTATTCGGGCAATTGCAGTCTCAGAGTGTTGGCGGATAAAGTGGTGAATATTCTGCACTGTAGTTTTTGAGCTACATTCTCAACCCCCTTTTATTTTGTACTTTGAGGACGGATCTCACCAACTTACCCAGGCTGAGCTTAAGCTTGCAATCTCCCTGCCTCAGCCTCCCAAAGTGCTGGGGTGACAGGTGTGCGTCACCAGGCCTGGCTTCTTATCTTTATCTCAACAATCCAGTCTAGTAAAGCACTAATGACATGGCACTTGCACCGTATTCGGTGTCGTTAAGTAATCTAAGGTGACACAGCGTACAGGAAGACGCGTGGCTATATAGAAACACGACGCCATTGTGTATAGGGGTTTGAGCACCTATGGATTTTGGCACCCTGGGGACCCTAGAATCGAATCCCCGTGAGACTGAGGGATGACTGTCTCATCCGGGCTGGCTGACATTCATTTTTCCCCTCTGTTTCTAAAAGAAGTCAAAAATGCTTCCCCCTAAAAGTCTGGAGGGCCCTGGATCCTGCAGCTCTGGTGTGGGAGAAGTCGTCCCACCTTCAGGGGGTCTGTGGCGGGTCCCAGCCACAGCAAGTGACAGGGTTGTTTCCAACAGAGATGTGCTACGACAGGGAAATGCGGGAGACAGTGACAGGATGGGCAGGGACATCTGAGCGGAGAAGTGAGAGCTAAGAGGAAGAGGCAGGACTGCGGCCCATATCTGGGGTGTGAAGGCACAGGAAGTGGGGGAGATGTGGGCGAGGGTGGGCGGCACAGGCACCCCAGGGTGGGTCTGGGACAGGACTCCTGAGACGGCCACACGCTCAGGGAACCTGCGGGGCCAGGGAGGTAGGACCTGGCCACAGAGGCCAGCAGTCGTGGCCCCCGCTGTGGTCTCCTTCAGCATGGCCCCCCAGGAGGCCCGAGTTCACATCACAGCCCAGCCTGGCCCTTCCTGGCCCTCCCTACCTATGTCAGTCCTACAAGGCCTGTGGGCTGCTCGTTTGTTTTTTGGTTTTGGGTTTTTGAGACAGGGTCTCACTGTGTAGCCCAAGGTTGGCCTGGAACTCAAGGCGATCCTACTGCCTCAGCCTCCCGAGTGCTGGGATCGCAGGCATGCCCACCAGGCCCAGCTGTCTTCTCCCTTCTTTCTGCCTGCTCCCCAGACTCAGAAATCTTCCCCTCCCCGGAACTCTCCCACCTCCTTCTCGCTGTCCTCCATTCCTGGAAGCTTGGAGAAGGAAGGGGGTGACCGTATGTTGAAGCCCCGCCTGCATCTCTCTCCACTGTCTTTTCTCTCCCCCACCGGCTGCTGCCCCGAAGTCAAGCTTCGATCCTCATCACCGCTCCCAGCCAAGTTACGAACGTCCTTCTTTCCTGCCTCCAGGACCTGGGCTCATGCTCCGACAGAAATCTATCGGTATGTCCCCTGCAAGGGACGGGGAGGGTGACCTTCCACAGAGCAGGCAAGGGCACCTGGAAGCGTCTTCTGCTCACCCCTGTGACCATGACGCCGTCAGGCTGGGCAGAGAGCTCAGGCTTCAGAGCTGGGAGCCTCGAGTGAGAATCCCGGCTCCTCTCCTTCCCAGCTGTGGGGTCAGGAGCCAGAGGCTCTGCATCTGGAAAAGGGGGCTCTGTCTGCATCCCTAAGAGCCCAGTGCTCAGATGCGGGGCTGGGGCTCCAGACAAACATGGGAGCTGGTAACAGGGAGTGAGTGGAGCCAGATGCTGATAGGAAACAGCAGTCAGACAGGGAAGTGCAGGTCTGATCCTGAGAAGTAGGCGAAGATTTGACCCCTTGAAGCCACCCGGAGTGGTTTTGACCTTTGCTTTTGCCCAACTCCAGTGCCCACCATCCCCAAAGTGATTTAGCATCTGTGACCTCTACCTGCGTGTCACCATGGGCTGAGTACTTTTCTCATGTGTCAGCTCCCTCTGGAAACACGAGCCACATTTTGGGCTGGGGATGTAGCGCAGTAATAGAGAGCTGGTCTAGCAAGTGTGAGGCTGTGTGTTCAATTCCCAATACAGCACAAAGCGCTTGCCTACCATCAGCCACATCTTGAGTGGTTGTAGCTGTGAAATCACAGGCATGTAATCATGGTGATCCCCTCCCCGCTCAAACTACAGTACTAATGCTCACCCCAAGGCACTCTAGTTTACGATGGCCTTTGGGCGAATTGTAAAGAGGCGCCCCCTCGTGTCTGGAGGTGGAAATTCAGCTGAATTTCTCCCCCACTCCCGCTGGCTCCCCCTGCTGTTTGCTGTCGAGCAGTGCAAATCCTGCGTCACCGAAGCGCTGGGCTGAGCCGCGAGAAGGGTTTAGTAGTTCGTATGGGTGCCGCTGCTATCGCTGCTAGCTGCTATCGTTACTCTTATGGGATAGGATGTGACCCACTCGGGATCCTCCGTGTCTCCCCAGGCGCCGCAGAGGATGAGAGACCATACCTAGCGCCCCCAGCCATGAAGTTCAGCCGCAGCCTGTCCGTGCCCGGTTCAGAGGACATCCCCCCGCCGCCC
>PVJO010026358.1:0-21252 GCA_004026905.1 Hystrix cristata
AAAAAAAAGAAAGAGATATATGCTGTAGATGTTTATCCAAGGCTGAGCTGAGTTTACATGTTTGAAATCAAGGACGCACCATGATTCACCCTTAAACAAAGAAAAACCCTTCCTTTTCAGCCAAATTTTGTCTACTACAGAGAAAAATTATTCCACGTGCCCATGCTTGTCTAGGAAGAGAGATAAGGAGGACCTGAGGGGTGATCCACATGACCAGCAGGGGGGAACTCTCCAGGGAAGCGGGACCCAGGGACCAAGGCTGAGTGAACTCATGATTTGATTGCTGAGGGGATGGCGTCTGTATTTATTACTCTTCTTATTGGTGCACTAGAGACATAGTTTATCAGCTAATTTCATAAATTATTATGAAATTGCTGTCCTGATATATAGTACTACTGTTGTTTTCTCCAACCAGCCACTGCGGTGATTCTAAACATAGTAGAGTTGTTGGAGGAAAACACACCAAGGAAAAGAAGTGAAAGAGCTGTAAAATTATCCTGGGGCAAGGAAAAAAATAATAACTTTGGACACTGAAAAAACATTCATCGTGTGTGCGTGTGTGTGTGTGCGCGCACATGCGCACAAAATTTAAGGTTAGTCATAAACAGCAAAAATATGGTATACATTTCTGAAACATTAAAGAAAACAAAATGTGTCATCGATCTGGTAGAAAACAATCTTAACAAGGAATGGAAACCAAGTAAATATCAAGCCATAACAAAATATTAAAACTGTTTAAGGAGATGAAAATGTTAAATGCTCTGATTTGATCGTTGCACATGGTATACACTAAAAAAGCAAACCCAGGAGAGAGCCCTCTCAGGAGAAACTAATCCTGCTGATACCTCCAGAATTGGAATCTTTTTTTTTCTTTTTTCTTTTTTTTTTCTGGTGCTGGGGAGCAAACTCCGGGCCTTGTGCTTGCAAGGCAAGCACTCTAACCGCTGCACTAAATCCCCAGCCCCAGTGCCTCCAGAATTGGGGGAAAATAAATTTCTGCTGTTTAGGCCACCCAGTTTGTGACATTTTAATATGGTAGCCCTATAAAAATAATATGAGTCAATTTTCAATATCCCTTCCTGTGAAAGAGATCACAACAAGCAATTTGAAGTCTTAATTATACATATAAAATATTTTCAACATTTTAACATTCTGCTTTTTATACCCATGTCTTCATGACAATGTACAAGGCAAAAGAAAGTTTCCAGTATTCGGAAAGACACCAAGACACCTGCAGTTAAATCCCAAGATTCTTCTTTGCCGCCCTTTCCAGCTCATAGTTCCGGCCACCATCTGCCACTCCATTCCTTACCCCACTTCTGTAGAACCGCTTTCAAGGATTAGGGGGAAGCCGAGACTCCCTCCCTCACCAATCTACACGAAACACTGTCATCTCAATAGAGTTTTCATTCACCAGACCCTGGACGCTGTCTGTCCATCTCAAGCACTGTCTTGCTGATAAGAAAGATAGCAATTATGGAGGACAGGAGGCCTCCACAATTTTTGGTTGTGAGTAAACAATTGTGGGGAACATTCATGTGTTTATGTCATTTTACTCCCTCCCCAGAAAAACCTGAAAAATGGTTTATGTTCATATCATCCATAGATGTGGACAAACAGACTCTCTACTCTCCTTGCCTTTCTTAGATGACTTTCTTTCTTAAAAAACCTATTACTGTATTCTTGGTCTGAAGCTTCCCTAAGAAATCACCCAGCTCAGCTCCTCATGGAGACATTAAACATTAAATAGTGTCTCTAAATGCACCATTTCTCTGGATGACCTGGGACAAGGTCAGAGAGACAGAATTATTTGCAAGGATGAATATAGAGATCATTTCATCCGTCTTGAAGTCTTACGGTTTTTAAATGACAAATTTTGGGTGAGGTTAAGGAACTATGGTGACAGACTGTTTTCCCTCCCTCCACTAAAGTGTCTTGTGTGAGGCACATTTACTTCTTGTTCTGCTGTGTTCTTGGAATTGATGTGGATGGCTTTTCTCCCACAGCAGTGCTGGGGGTGGATGGGGAGGAGCAACAACAGCAGACCAGTTCCTGGTCCCTACAGCAGAGGAATTCCCTGGGTAGATCGTCAGCAATCTCTGGCCCCTTGTTGCTGTTTAGAGTTTGTACTCAGCCCTCCCTGCAGTTCCTGCCACTGTGTCACCCACAGCATCGTAGTACACAGCAGCCGAGTCTGACTCCCACACCGAGGCTTTCTCCAAGTGGAAGGAGCTTGTTTCTTTATCAAACATGGCTTCAAACGCTTCGTTGCTTCCCTCTTCGTTAGCCTTGAGACTGTAAAGAAGAGCTGTGGGCCTTCTCCAGGGTACTGGGTATACCAGAATAAGGAAGGATATTGTGTACTTTCATAGGAACAGTTCACAGTCAGGGAAGTCCCTTCAAAAAGGGTCACTTGGCCTTCTGGGTCACCACTTTTCCCTTGTTTCTTCCTTAAAAAGAAAAAATAATATCAAGTCAGTGAAGCTTGCCTTGGTCATGATCTGGCTTCTACCTGTCAGAGAAAACTGTGGTTAAAAATTGCATCAACATCATGGTACAAAGACTCTACTTTTCATGTGCTATTTCACTTACCAAACATTAAAAATAGTATAATTACTGGTCCTGGAGAACAGTTCATTTTCCCGCTCTCTGGAGTCGAGTCTTGACTTCTTGTTGGAAGGAAAAGTTAAGGTCAGAGTGAGAGACAAAGGGGAGCTCGAAGTAAAACAAGAAACGTGTGCACATCAAGAAGATACACTCTCTTGTGGGCAAGATACCGTGCTCGGCAGATCAGTAAGCTACACTTGGCTCAAAATTCAGGGTCCCAACTCCATTTCTGCCTTTTTTTCCTACCTGATGGTCCTTTGTATTTCTGAAGACTAGCTGGTATTTTTTATAAGCTTATTTTTACCCTACACACTGCCTTCCTTGGAAACTCCATGCCATGACATTTCTAAGAATTTAATTTTACCTTTTCTTATTTAGCCATTTTTGGCAAGCCATGATCCACTGAAAAATCATATAAGCAAGTTGTAGGATGAGATGCAAAGACTGTGAACACATATCAATGATTAGTAGGTGCCATATACTTAAACTATTTCCCACTGTGCTACTCCAACACCTGGAACGATGTCAATAGCCTAGTAGACAGTTAACAAATTTTTCTTAAATGTATAAATGAATGAAAAAAAAAGAGTTATCTTTTATTGAAGAAATGCCACTACTTAAAATATCATATTGATTCCCATTTAAGACATCAATTATGACAGATACAATCAATTAAAAATGTTCAAAGGAAAGGGGAATTCTATAGTACATACATATTGTATTGATGAGAAATAGCTGGGGATGTAGCTCTGTGATAGAGCACTTGCTCAGCACGCATGAGGCCCTGATTTTTATTCCCACAACCAACCAAAAAGCTAAAAAATATGTAATTCTTAGTATTGAAGAAATAGAGTAATCAAAGTTATCAAATCCCTGTAAAATTATTTTATGTCAGTTTCTTCTACCCTAGGACTTCAATGCCTCTAGAAAATGTAAGTGATCTCTGAATATTAGGGAAGTTCTTTATTGTAAGTGGCTTCAAAATGGTTGTTCTGAACTTAACTTTTTGTAGAAATTTTGTCTCAAGTGTGCTGTCTACATATGTTCATCTTCCAACATTATTGATCAAATACAATACAATAAAATTACTGTAATCCAAGATGTGGTACCCATAGAATTTGGATTTTCCTCAAGTGACCAAAAAGTAAGCTCAGTTTGAGCTCCTAGTATTCGTAGACATGTCTGTTGATGTAGAAAATCATTTCACACCAAAGGAGACACTTCTTTGCATAACCGTTAGCTAGTGATTAATCTAAAAATACAGCTCTAGAGATCGCTCTACATACTTATTAAATCAAATTTTCTGAATTTAAAAAAAAATTCTCCTCATGTGGGTTGTGGTTGCATTGGTCAGCTTTTTGTTGCAGAGACAAAATGCCTGATATACATACCTTAAAGGAGAAATCTGCTTATTTTTGAGTAACAGCTTTAGAGGTTTCAGTCAATGGTCGGCTGGCTCCAATGTAGAAAATTCATAGTGGAAATGCATGGCAGAAGGAAGCTCCATAAATAGACAATCCAGATTAATCAGCACAAGTCCACTCTTGTCTACTTTACACCCGTTTATAACTCCTTAAACCGTATCTACCTTCCAAATAGAGAAAAAAACAGATTATTGACACTAATCTCTTCAGCAAACTAGACGAGGTGATGCACACCTGTAATCCCAGCACTCTGGGAAACTGGAATAGGACGATCACAAGTTTGCGCCCAGCCTGGGAATCTTAGTAAATAGTTAGATCCAACCTCAAAATTAAAAAGCAGGGAGGAATATAACTCAGCATGATGGTGCATGGTTCACTCCCCAGCATAGCAAAAAAAAAAAAAAATTCCCTTCAGCAACCACCACACCTGTGGCCCCAGTCATATACACACTTCTTCTGAGGGCAGAATTCAAGTTTTTGAATAATTCTGCCATGCTTTTTGCTCCTTATTCTTCCTGTAAATCAAGCTAAATGCCGGCCAACAATACCACAGCCTGAGCATTAAGCTTGACATTTCCTCCAGACAAATTAGTCCACCACTTTTAACATCAACCTTACACAAAATTTGAGGGCATGGACAAATGCAGACAAATTCTTTGGTAGAATTAAGCACACATATCCTCTATTCCTATTCCAAATATAGTCTTCATTCCCATCTGACACCTCATGAAATTAACATTTACTCTCCATGTTCTTGTTAGCATTCTGGTCATTGAGCTTCCGCCAAAATCTTCTGTCAGGTTTTGGATACAACATTTTAGGCTTTCTCTATGCTGTTTCTCCACACTTTCCCACCTTCTCCCACAAAACAGTTCCAAACACGTGAAACAAACACATGGTCATGTATGGTCACAGCAATAACCCCACTCCTAGTGCCAATTTTCCATATTGGTCAGCTTTTTGTTGCTGGGACAAAATCCCTGACACACACCACTTAAAGGAGGAAATAATTTACTATTGGCTCACAGTTTCAGACGCTTCAGTCCATGGTTATCCAACCATGGCAGAGGGCATGGAAGAGGAAAACTGTTGGACTCATGGCATCTGGGAAGCAGAGAGCAAGGGACAAGCCAGGAAAATGGAGCCTGGACCAAGATATAATATCAAAGGTCATGCCTCCATGACCCACTTCCTCTAACTAGTCCTCACTCACCCAATAATCTGCTCAGCTGTGAAATCATCAGTGGGCTAACCAAGCAGTCCCCACACTTTTTGGCAAAAGGGACTGGTTTCATGGAAGACAATTTTTCCATGGACTAGTGGGGGATGATTCAAGTGCATTATATTTATTGTGCACTGTTTTCCTACTAGTCCAACACTATAATACGTACTGAAATAATTATACATTTCACCATGATGCAGTGATATCCCTGAGCTTATTTTCCTGCAACTAGATGGGCCCATTTAGCAGTCATGAGAGACAGTGACACCCAAAGTGCATCACTTCTGTTTAGTCTACTTTGTAATGTCATTTTGGTTGTTGTCACTACAGAATCTGTCCAGTCTACCCTGTAATCTCACTTTGCTTGCTGTCACTGCAGAAAACCCTACTTTCACAAAGACCGGATGTTGTAGATGGAAGAAGGCTTTTCAGTGCTTTTGTGGCAACTGCAGGATATTCCACTTTGACTTTAATCCAGAATCTATGAAGATTTGAAGTTGTCTCAAACATACTTAAGGCCACCATCATCAGGCAATTGGTCCTCTCCTAGAATGGACAAAGTCAGTTCACCTGGCTTATATACAAATGGAACCCAGATCCATTCCTTCCCAGTTTAGGGGTCTTTTGTCATTAGGAGATGATGCTCAAACTCTTTTGAAAGCTGAGATAGGTGATCTTGCACCAGACGGGAGAAAACATCCCTTTGGCTCAATCTCTTTCAAAATCTCTATTAATGTTTGAAATGTGTCAAAAATCCCAATGTTCATTTATTGCCCCCATAATTCAAGTGTGGCTCCAAATGCACCCACTTTACCTGCTGACTTGAACACAGTTGTTGTTGTTCCCTGACATAACAGATTGAGGCGAGCTGGCTGAATATGTCACAGGAATAAGTAAGTTTTGTGACCCATTCTGTGTCACTGAAATGTGCTGCCAGTGGTGTCTGCTTTCCTAAAAGAAATCTCTGGAATGACTCTTGTAACTCAAAACTCTGGCCAATGATCTGCCTTTAAAAAGTCATCTTGCTTCTGTGTAAACAAGCATGCTCTTCACCCATCTCCTCATAGAGATGCATGAACAAACATGAGTTGAGGGCACACACTTTAATGTGGTTGATGCTTTTAATCACATCCTCAACAGTCTCACTGTTGAGTTCAGGTGACACTTTTGGGCTAATCAGCATTTCTCCACGACTGACACAGTGCATAGATTCACATTCAGAGTGACCTCTTGGACTCAAGTAGTAGAGTTAGAAAGCCACCCTATGGTATCCACTCCATCTGTCTGCATACTGACACAACATAACCAGTTCAGTCTTCCTGACAGGTAATCATTCAAAGATTGAATAGTTCTGCAGCTGTTGGTTGGTTATCAGCAGAAGTACACAAAACACAGCCTTTTGCACATCTGCTTTACAAATATATTTTATGAAAACAGCCCATGTTTCCTTGTTAGCATCTGCAGACTCATCAGTCTGGATTGTGTACCATGGTGACTCATTAATCCGTTTTAGCAATTGTACCTTGATAGTCTCTGCTTTGAAGTGTCTAGTTATGGTGCTAGCTGAAAGAGGAACACCTGCACCTTTTAAATTCCAGCCTCTCCAAAAAGATAACTCCAAATGTCCTTGGCAGTGGACATGATCAACTTCTCACCAATAGTAAAGGACTTCTTAGCTTTAGCCATGCAGTTAGCCACCAAGAATAATGCTTTTAGTGCAGACACATTTGATAAAGTTGTGGCCTTTGATGATTGTTTCTGTTCTTTATGTTCCATGTTTTTTACTTCTGAACAGCTCCAAAAGCTTGCCTTTTAATGCAGGGTGCTTGGTCTCCATGTGGCGAAGCAGTTTTGAAGGTTTCATGGCTTTCTTGGATAACTTGTAACCATATATTACACAAAGTGGGCTTGGAGAATGTGAATCACCTGTTGCAATGAATGCATAATTTAAGTAGGACTCTTGGCATCTTCTTTTAAATGCAGCTTTTTTTTGTTGGCAGTCTTGAAGTCTTCTGTGGTCTCACCATTAAGCCTTTCCTCTTTTCAAAGTAGCTCTCCAGTGATGTTTGTTTTTTACTCATTTTGGCTAGGGCTAGCTTGTTGGCTCACCGAAGTGTGACTGAGACAAGTGTGCAGTGCAGGAAAGAGCCACAGACAGAAGTGGTAAATAAAATAATGGATGGGCCATGCGCAGACTAAAATAAGTGTCAGGTTCTGATCTAAAGCCTATCACTAGATACAGCTATGCAATATAAGTACATCAATTCACTTTCCACTGTAACATGTGCCACCAGGTACAGCTTAATTGTCACTTCCCACTCACTCATAGGGTTTGGGGGGGTTACTGGGATTTGAACTCAGGGCCCTGTGCTTGCTAGGCAAGCACTCTACCATTTGAGCTAAATCCCCAACCCCCTCATAGAGTTTTGATATGAGTCTGTAGGCAATTGATTTTTTATGGTCCCTGCAGTCAAACCTCTTTACTAATATTAACTGTACTTTCAGCTATTCCTCAGTACTAGCATCACTGCCTCAGCTCCACCTCACATCAATAGGCACTAGATTCACATAAGAATCATGCAATTTAGAGTCCTCCACGTGCCATTCACAGTAGAATTCATGTTCCCGTGAGAATCTAATGCCACCACTGATCTGACGAGAGATGGAGCTCAGGCAGTGATGTGAGCAATGAGGCACAGCTATAAATACAGATGAAGTTTCACTGGCTCACCCGCTACTCACCTCTTGCTGTTCGTCTAATTACTGTCATTGTTGGGGGCCCCTTGGCTAACTCACTGATAATATTAGTGCCCTCATAATCCAATTACCTCTCTAACAGTCTCTTAGTCCAAACAAGTTGATAATAAGATTGCCCAGCAAAGTGGTGCAGCCAGCATGACACCAGTTTACAAAACAGTCTTTGGGGATATTGAAGTGGACAAAGCCTCAATGAAGTGCTTTTGAGGTCAGTGAGGGAAGAGTCTCAAATACTCATGTATTTTGAAAACCATTCTTCTTCGTGGCAGTACTGAACTGACATTAGCAAAAACAAAAAGTGCTTCCTGGCAGTATTCTTACCCATTCAGTTTATAACAAAAATGCTGAATGAACAAGGGACAAACTGAGTGAGAATGAAAGATATCTTTTTTTCTGTCAAGTCTTACTAGTCTTTATCCTTGAACATGGGAGCCTTTTTCAGTGTGCTCTGGGAAACTCACTCTCCATGAGTTCGGACAGGGCAGCTCTGGGGTCCTACAGCAAGATATAGACTACCAGGCTGCAGACCAGGGTCTGGCTATGGTTAATACTCACCTTTGTCCTTGTTCCATCCCACTCTGCAGCAGACTTCAATGACTGAACTGTGTCTTCCTCCCTTCCTGATTCTCTTACCTCCTATATCTAACCTGGTCTCCCTGATATCTGAGCAGAAACAGAGAGAGAGCTTCACTCTCAATGATGTCATTTACTTTTTGAGTCAACCTTGTCCCTTGTGCTGCAGCAAACTTCTCTTTCTCTGAGGGAATTTGTCATCCCAAGATCCACAGAATTGTAGCTGTAGGTCTGAGTGGAGTGTGATAGAATTTAGAGACCAGTAACAAAATAATTGCATGAGCTAAGAAGCTGCTAATAATAGATTTATTCAGATGCTCAAGTGACTTGGATTTGCCCTGATGTATTAGTCAAGAGTCAGCTAGCAAAATTATTGAGTTAAATCTGTGTTACAAACTGAGTTCCTCCAGAAACAGACCTTAAAATTTTGTTTTACCAGAAGTAGTTCATTAGGGAAATGCAGAAAGCAGACAGAGAAGAGGGGAGGTGATACAGGGAATATCACGTGTTCCTTGATGCTCCTAACAACAAACACCCCACTCTACAGCACTTAAGATTATCATCACAGTAATTCTCAAATGCTAAAGATCTGAGGAAATAGGAGTTATTTTATGCTGTGGATAGGGTAAGAACTGGTAAAAATATTTTGGAAAGCAATTTGGTAATTGCAAGTAAAGTTTTAAAAGTACAAATTACATAGCAGCAAATGCCACTTCCAAGTGTGTAACAGAAAAATAAAAAAGTAAGGGGATGGGGAGATGGATGAAAGGTGAAGGGAAGGAAGGGAAAAGAGATGAAAAGAGGAATAACATGTATTACATACATCTACCAATTCCTCACAAGGAATGTAAATATTATGTACTACAAACATGTACTTATAAAATGATCTGGAAAAATAACAAAGCTTTCTGCGTCTACATATAAGAAAGCATTCATGACTATATTCTTTGTAGAAATTTTAGAAGTAATGAATAAAAGACTAAAAATGTCCTTTGTCCTTCTACTTGAAAAAAAAGAGGTTAGCTTCCTATCTCTTTCTCTGGAAAACTGATAAAGGCAGAATGTCAGCTATATTGTTAGCTAACACTGCTACCTTAAAAATTATTCTCATTGATAAATTGTATCTGGATTACAAATGAACTCCAAACATTCCATATAAGTTCCATAGCTTTTGGATGATGGTGTTCATAAATATTACAGAATATTATGAATTCTATTTGGGACTTCCAGCTTCTAAGTTTGGGTGGCCTGTTTCATTTTATTTCCTTACACCTAAGAATTAAAAGGAAGGAGTTACAAAAAGAATAGTATAGTCTGTGAACTGTGGTTACATGAGGGGACTCCTTTGGCAACTAATAGTTATGTGGCCGACTTAGCTTTCTAAATTCAATTGTCTTTTTGAGTCTAAGACTATTATTGATGGCCTTGCACATCCAACTGTTTATCAAAAAGGAGCACATGGTATCTTCATATACTGAGATACTGTACACCAGTTAAAAGTAATGAAGTGTACCTATGTGAATAGATTTTCTATATCACAAAAATATTTTAGTGAAAAAAGCAAGTTTCATAATTATACACACAATGAGGCAACAGCCATGTAAATTTTAAAAACATAAAACACAGAACCACACATTGTTTGGAAACACATATATTAAGAATATAGAAACATGAAGTTGAGAAAGTTCATAAATTTGTTTCTGTGAGAGGATGGATAGATAAGAGACTGGGAGAAAAATAAGAGAGATGATAATTTCATTTGTGTACTATTTATTTTTAAAAACTTGAAACTTGGGGCTGGGGATTTAGCTCAGTGGTTAGAGTCCTTGCCTAGCAAGCATAAGGCCCTGAGTTCAATCCCCAGCACCAAAAAAAAAAAAAAAACCTTGAAACTATATTTGACTATATTTATTATCTTGAAGAAGTATCACATAAAAATTTTTTAATGCTATAATTTGTTCATATGGCCAATACAATTGTGTCTAAAATCTTAGAGTTTTCTACTTTCTCCTCTACTTACTTATATATTACTTAAATTTTTCACATTTATACAATAATCATATAAATAAAATTGCTTACATATCTCAGGCTGGGTTGTTGCACTGAGGATGGAAATTGCCTTTTCACATACATGACATATCTGGTGGTAGGAATTATATTTCCTCAATACTAAGCTTCAGTTGGGAATTGAAAGAAATTAGCATTTCCCCTCTCCCATGCATGGTATATAAAGTACCCACTTACAGTCATCTGGAACATGGCACTGAGCTGTCTTTAAGTCTGATAGACATAATCAGTCTCTCAGGGACATTAAAAATGAAATCTGAAGAACAAAACATTAAATAAGCACAAATTTCTCAAGAATTATTTTATATTCTTATACTTCCAGAAATTCTTCAATTGCATGTTATACAAATAACCATAGCAATATGACTTGATAAATAATGCTAATCCACACTGGTGTCCCATTTGGTTACGGGAACCCCCAGACACATGTACTATTCTCTGTATCTTTGATTTCCTGTAAATTTAATCTCTTATCCATGACCGCATTAGGAATTACAACCAATAAACCAAGGCTTCTCTGCCTTCTCCTCCTCCTCCTCCTCCTCCTCCTCCTCCTCTTGATTTTCCTTCAAAGTCCTCATTAAGCTCCAAACTTGAAGAACTTAATGCTACAAACTCTTCTTTTTACACTTTTATCTTGCTGGCCAAGGCAAAGGCATACTTTTTTTGGGGGGGTGGGTCCTGGGGATCAAACTCAGGGCCTTGCGCTTGCTAGGCTAACTCTCTACCACTTGAGCTAAATCTCCAACCCCTAAAGGCATACTTTTATCACATATTTTGTCTTTTAATTACCACTACATATACTTAAACAGTATCCCTTCAGAGGTCAGACATGGCTAAATTTCATATGTCATTAATTACAGCAATGTTAAACACATATTATTCTAATATCTAATATATTCCAAAAACATAACTCTAAAATATTCCAATAATAATTCTCATATTCCACCTATGAAATTGTATAAAATAGAATGAGAATGAAAAAGAAAATAATGATGGTATTTTGGAGAAATTAACAAAAGTTACTATCCTAACAATTGTCAAGATTTCTGATGTAGACTTACAGCATTTAATATATCCAAAAAAGCATCAATTTTTATCATTGGGAAAAATGAAATAAGTTTGGTCTGTAAATAAATGTAGTTTAGCATTTAGCTTTATCACCCTTTCCTCCTCCCAGTAGTCCTTTGAAAATCTTAAAGATTTTGAGTTATTCATTGCTCTTTCTTCAGTGCTCCTAACGAATTGCTGATACCTACATGAGACCCCTGTCCTACTAACATTCACCACCACAGTCCACGTGTCTCCTAGATGGAGCCCCTGAAAATGAGAAAAGAACTAACGCAGAGTGGAGCCAGGAAACATTTCAGAAAAACTACCTCAAACTTACCAAGTCAGAAAGTCATGACAAAAACCCTAGAGAAAATGAGAACAGGTGCCTTTATCGCAATCTGATAAGAGCCATCTGTGACAAACCAACAGCCAACATGACACTAAATGGACAAAAACCAAAAGCTTTCATATTCTAAAATCAGGACCAAGACAAGGCTGTCCGCTCTCACCACTCTCATTTGATATAGCTCTGGAATCATTACCCAGCGCAATTAGACAAGAGAAAGAAATAAAAGGATTAAGCATAGGTAAAGAAAAAGTTAAATTATCATTATTTGCAGATGACATGATACTACACACAAGACCCAAAAACTCCACTAAAAAAGGAGTTCTTCTAGATTTAATAACCAAATTCAGCAGCGTAGCTAGATACAAAGTCAACACTCAAAAATCAATCGCATTCCTGTACACAAATAACAAACTCACTGAGAGAGAAACAACATCTTTCACAATAGCACCCAAAAAAATGAAATACCTAGGAATCAATCTAATGAAGGAAGTAAAGGACCTTAAAAACTATAAGACTCTGAAAAAGGAGGCAAAAGAGGATATCAGAAAATGAAGAGATATCCCTTGTTCCTGGGCAGGAAGAACAAATATGGTGAAAATGGCCATACTTTCAAAATTGTTATACAGACTCCGTGCAATCCCAATCAAAATATCAACAGCATATCTTATGTTATTAAAGAAAACAATCCTGAAATTCATATGGACCCAGAAAAGACTCAGAATAGCAAAAGTAATTCTGGGCAACAAAGGCAAAGCAGGGAGCATCACAATTCCTGACTTGAAATTATACTGCAAAACTACTGTGATAAAAACAGCATGGTACTGGAAAAAACAGACCCAAGGATCAATGGAACAGATTAGAAGATGCAGAAACAACTCCAAACACACTCAGTCACCTTACCTTTGACAAAGGGGCCAAACACCCTCACTGGAAGAAAACATCTTCAATAAATGGTGCTCGAAAAATTGGCTTTCCACATGCTGAAGACTAAACCCAGACCAGTAGATCTCACCATGCACTAAACCAAAATCAAAATGGATCAAAGATCTAAATAATAAAACAAAAATACTGAATCTGCATAAAGATAGAATAGGCAGAACCCTTGAAGACACAGGTGTAGGCAAAGACTTTATGAACTGTGTTACTTACTTTTCCAGGGTCAATGGTTTGCAAGAGAGCAGATTTAATACAGGACAATTATAAGTTACAACATTAACACACACACAAGCCAAAGGCAGGAAGAGTGCAGAACTTCTACCTATGTACTAGTGAGCCAAACGATCCAGTCAAGGGCTGGGAGCCCACACAATGCCCCACGTACATCCGTGTCTGCACTAAAAGGCTGAAGAATCTGTACTAGAGCCAGGATATGATGCTGGCAGCAGAGATGAGGACCAGAGCTCCTCTGATGAGAACAGCAAGATCCCGAGCCCCTCCTGTGACAAGAACAGCTGGTTTCACTTCAGGGAGACCAGCTGCAACAGAGCTTCTCCTGGGAAACACTCGACTTGCCATCTTCTGCTCCCGTTCTCCTTTATGTTGTGTCAGCAATAATCTTCAGGTGGATCTTCTATGCCCAGGACCACGATAACTCAGTTCAGCTGGGTGTTCCTGCGCAAGTGGACCATATCAGTCCACCACATGAACAAAACCCTGATCACACAGGAAATATTACAAAGAATCAACAACTGAGATTTCATCTTATTAAAAAGCTTTTGTACAGCAAAAGAAATCACCGGCAGAGTGAAGAGAGAGACAACACAGAGTGGGAAAAAAATGTTGCCAACTGTTCCTCAGACAAAGGTCTAACATCTGGAATATATAAAGAACTTAAAATTTAAAGACCCAATCCAAAAATGGGCATCTGAAATGAATAGATATTTCTCAGATGAAAAAGTAGAAATGGCAAATAAAGAAATGAAAAAAATGTTCAACATCACTGGTCGTTTGAGAGATGCAAATTAAAACAACACTGAAATTCCATCTCACCCCAGAAAGAATGGCTATTATCAGGAAACTGACCAATAACAAATGCTGGTAGCGCTGTGGGAAAAAAAGGAAGGCTTCTTCACTGTTGATTTCCACTGTGGAAATCAGTGTGGAGATTCCTCCAAAAACTAAAACTAGAGGTTCCATTTGACCTAGTCATTTGCCTTCTTGGTATTTTCCCAAAAGAATTAAAAGTACCATGCCACAGTGATACAAGCACACCCATTTTTATAGCAGCTCAGTTTGTAATAGCTAAATCTTGGAAACAGCCCAAATACCCAACAACTGATGAATGGATAAAGATGTGGGGTTTTTTTAATACAATGGAATACTACTCTGCCATACCCTAAGGACAAACCTGAGACATTTCTAGGTAAATGGATGTACCTTGAGACCATACTCTTAAGTGAAATAAATTGGATTGATATGGTGTGAGAAACTGAAAGGGTAAATAAGGACCAAAATGTATAATAGATATTGGGAAATGGGAAGAAAATGTTCGCATGGGAATGGGAACAAGGAGGGGGGAGGAAGGAAGGGAAAAGGAAAAAAAAAAAGAATTGAAGGAAAAAATGGAAACAAAGCTTTTGTAAATAGGGAGAGAGGGGTTGAAGGGAGAGTAAGGGAATGGGGAAAAAGAAGAATCAAGATATATCATGTACAGGGCTGGGGATTTAGCTCAGTGATTAGAGTGCTTGCCTTGCAAGCACAAGGGCCTGAGTTCGATCCCCGCCACCACAAAAAATAAAAAAGATATATCATGTATAGGTACTAATTCCCCATGATGAATGTGATTATTTTGTATATCTAAAATGTACCAATAACATTATTTTTTTTTAATATTACCAAGTCAGGAAGGCAGTAAATCTGCAAAGAGATAAGCCTGGTGAGGCGGCTCACTTTTGGTTTTGACCCGGGAAGAGAAAATGAGCAATGGAAAGCAAACCTCCCCTGCACCGTGTCACACACAGTCCCTTGTCCAGCCACTGAAGGTGTATCAGCCACGCCGGCGGGCAAGTCCCTGGACACTTCCCGCTGGGGGCAGGAGCGGCATGGCTTCCACCGTGTCAGACCCCACAGCCTTCCAGGCGCAGTCCCCCTGCCTGGCATCTCAGAGTTTTCCTTCAGCACCCCCTGCAGCCGCGGGCACTGTGGCACTCAGAGCACAGAAGTAGGCAGCTGTGTCGCTCCAGTGCGCAGAGTGTTTCCTCAGGTGGAAGGAAGAGTCGCTCTTCCTAAATTCGGCCTCAAAGCCTTTGATGCCTCGCACCCGGGAGTCTCCTGAGTAGTGCCTGAGGAGCAGCTGGAGGCCCTGGCCCCGGTACCGGACGTACCAGAAGAGGTAAGCGGCGCCGCCGTAGGAATAGTTGCATCTCAGCTCCAGCGGGGCTGCTTCAGGGACCGAGACGTGGGCATCAGGCTGGGTCACGGACTGGGCTCCGGCGCCTCCTGGAAAATCCGTGTTATGTCAGCAAGTGTTAATGAGAAGTATTTTTACTGAGTTTTTCTAAAACCGTGACTTACACGACCATAAGAAGTTTTACTCACTCAGGGCGAAGTGTAACCCCAGGACGGAGACGAGCGCCAGGCGCAGGGCCGAGCAGTCCGGACTGAGCCAGCGGGAGGGCGCGGCGAGACCGGCTCTGGGAAACGGCCGGCGAGGATGCATCAGGCCAGGCACGCTCCGCCTTGAAGTATACAAAACCTGCTGGGGTGACCTGGGGGCTGCTGTCCTCTGTTCCTTCTCACTTGTCCTGTCTTCAAAGAACTCAGCGAGGGGCTTCAGTCTGCGCCAGGACGGAGGGGAACCCGGACTCTACTCTGCACACCGGCGCCCTCTGCGGGCCGGATGCATCTTCGGGGATCTAGTTTTCTCCCAGGAAGCCAATCTGTGCTTTTCTTCTGTTTAGTGATGTAAAAAAACTTTCACTGAATATTTTTTCTTCTATAGGCAATGTTCTGCCCCCTCTGGAGCCGATTATATTAATCCTATCTTTAGTTAAAAAAAAAAAAAACAGGGCCTGTAAAATAAGGGAGCCGTTTACTCTAGAAAAAAAAAATGATCCCCAAATAAGGCTATTAGATTTCGGAGTCCATCACTTCTTGTTTATAAAAGCAGTGAAGCCTTCTCTAGGCTGGCTCTTTCAGATCAACGTCTCTCAGCTGAGCTTTAGATAGCCTTGGTGGCCGTGAGCTTCCAGTCCAGAGGGAGGTGAGGAAGGATGTGGAGACAATTACGTTGGCTCATGAAATTAAAAACAGGATCATGTAGCCAGGTGCAATGGCCGACACCTGTAGTCCCAGGTGCTTGGGAGACTTGAGCTCAGGAGCTGGAGGCCTGCCTGAGCAACATAGCAAAACCCCGTTTTAAAATCAAAATATGTATTCATAGGTCCACATTACAAAATTACAGTGTAGAACATGGGCCCTCACTCACCTAGGAAAATGAAGAAAGGTTACTTTTGTCTATTTCAGGCAGAATTGTGAAGATCCAGTGGCTTTAGATCAACAATAATTCGTAATAGTGTTGATTCAGGTAAGAGAATAAAATCCCATTTTTTTATGCTCAGATGTGACTGGAGTATCTCACCCTGTTCTGGGTGCAACAGCCTGAAAGGAACATTGGTAGAGTGGACTATCTATGATGAAACTGAGCCAAGATCAAAAATACTGCAAAATAAGCCGTGTATAATTCTGGAAAGATTGAAGGACAAAGTACAAGCAAATCTGCATTGACCCTGGACTCCTTAGGAGTACCACCAACAGAGCAGAGCCAAGAAAAACTTCTGAAAGGGATAGAAGACACGGGTGCAGACTGATCGTTAAATCCAACATAGACTGCTGGTAGTTTTATATGGGTGCAAGTCAGGTCTTATAAATGAGGGTAGTGTTGTCCATGGCCAAAACCAAGCACATTTTTACTGAAATAGAAGTTTTCTTCCCACCCTCTTCAGCTTGCAAACTCCTGGGGCAAAAGAGTAACCATCACACAGGGAAATCGATTTCAGGAAAAAATGAGAATAGAGAAATAATGTGCTTTCCCTCCAGCAAATACGGTCCTTTTGCTAACACCAGAAAGCTGCTTTCTTGGGGCTGGGATTATTTGTAGCAGCATGAGATCAAGTATGTCCTCAGGATTCACATTCTCTTGTTTCTTTTTCCCAATAGATTCTCCTTTACACATGAGAGGCTGTCAGTTTGAGAATTTAAATGTCCATGAGTAATACTGATTTTAGATATCAGATGGCCACATTTGCTAACAGCCCTTCTCTGAAAAATCCCCACCGATGAAAGAATAGAAATGTATAAGGGATGATTATTAACCAGAGAAGTGAAAACCTTCCTTAAGAAAAAAAAAGTTTAAAAAAAGAGGGAGAAAAAGAAATCACGTGTATAGAAATAGAAATACAAATAACCACAAATACGTGTGAAAAATGGTCAGTATTGTTAGCCATCAGGGAAATGCAAATAAAAATCCCAATAAGATATCACCCCACTCAAGTTAGAATAACTATTATCAAAAAGACCAAAAGAAAAAAAAGACAAATGCTGCTAAGAATGTGGAGAAAATGAAATTCTTACATACTCTTGTTGGGAACTCATTTTGGAAAACAATATGGTGATTCCTCAAAACTCTCAAAATAGATCTACCACATGATCCAGCTAACCCACTTTGGAGTATATCTCCAAAGGAAATGAAATCGGTATACTAAATAAATACCTGTACTCCAACATTTATCGAGGCTCTATTCCCAATATCTAAGATGTGGAATCAAGCCAGGTGACCACTGATGGAGGAACTGATAGAGAAAATGGGGTATGTGTACAAATTGGACTATTCTTCAGCCATAAAGAGTGAAAACAGGAAAATGGATGGAATTAGAAGACATTGTGTTCATTGAAATAAACCAGACATGAAAAAACCAATATCACATGTTGTCTCTCACATGTGGAAGCTTTTATTTAAAAAAATAAGCCAATAGAATTTTCTAGAGACCAGAAAACAGGAGAAATAAGACATAAAGGAAGTTTTGGCAACAGGTACCAAAATGGAGTTAGATGAAAGGAAAAAGATGGAATTCCAGTGCAAAGAGGGGTGACTATACTTCATGACAACCTGTTGTACAGTTTCTGAAGATCTGGACAAGAGGAGTGTGACGGCTCCAAACATAAAGCAGTGACAAGAAGCGGAAATAATTTGATCAGTGCACACTGTATACATGTATTGCAGTCACGCTGTGCCCTATTCATGTGTACTATTATTACATGTTAATCAAATTTTTAAAAATAATAATAACAAAATTATACAAACCGAAGTGCATACCACAGTGAATTTTCCTAAGTGAATGCACTCAGATCACAGTATATGATAAGGAAGCAAATCAGAATTCTTCATCATGTCTTGCTAGTCAGTCATCCCCAAAAGGTAACCATTATTCTGACATAGATCACCTTAAATTGCTTTTGTCTTTTGTGAACCTTCCATTTGGCTAATCGTGCAGTACCTGTGCTTTTGTGTCTGGCTTCTTTGGTTGAAAAATATGTATGTGAGATTCATCCAAGTGGTTCAAAGTAGCAGAAGTTGGACCATTTTTCTTGTATAGTGTTCCATTGGATGGATTTGCTACAATTCATTCTACTCTGGTAAACACTTACGTTTTTCTCAATATTTATCTAGTATAAAGAATATTGGTATGAAAATTCTCTTGTATGTCTTTTTGTTTTCACATTTGAATTTGGGTTCGGGATATACCTGGAAATAATATTGTCGGATCACAAAGGATGCATATTTCAACTCAAAGACAGTTTTCTGAGGTCATTTTACTAGTTTAGACTCCCACCTACATTGTGTAAGCATTCTAGTTGTGCCATACCCTCCTCAGTTCTTGATGTAAAATGGAAGTACTCCAAGATTGCTGTTCTTTAAAACTGCTTTCACTGTCCTCTACCTTCTGCATATCAATGAAAATTTTAGAAACAATTTCCAGTTTTTCATTAGATAAAAGTTGTTGAATTTTAATTCAAATTTATTAAAATCTATAAATTTCAGAACTGACATCTTTACACAGTCCAACCTTTCAAATCATATGTATAGCATGTCTTTCCATTCAGTTAACTTAATTTGTCTCAGAAATGTTTTATAGTTAGCAGCCTTACATATCTTTTGTTAAAGTTGGTATTTTACATTAATATAAGTGGTAACATTTTATTGATACATTATTTGTTGCTAAAGTGAGATAACATTTTAAGAGGATTGACAAAACCACGTTTTTAGGTAAAATTTTTATTGAAGTAGTCTTCACATACAGGGACAAAAGAATATACTCAAAAAATTAACACCCCAATAAAGAAATACAACATTGACATCAGTCAGACTGGTCTGCCTGTGCCCCTTTTCCCAATCTCCACCATGCAAAGGCAACTACTTTTTAAAAGTTCTATTCCTGTAGATTAGTTTTGCTCTTCTTCATTTTATGATTCCACCCAAATTCTTTTAAATTTGTCCTTAATGTGGTATATATCAGTAATCTGTGTTTTATTATTGACAATGAATACATCATAATTTGATTCTCTATTTTATTGATGGATATATGGATTATTCCTAATTTGGGGCTATTATGAATAAGACTTCTATAAATATACTGTACAGATTACTTAGATTTTTGTAATAATTATTTCTCTTGGGAAAATGCCTAAGAGTATACCTGCTGGATTATAGGTTGGATATTTTCAAATGTGATTATATCATTTTATACTCATAATAACGATGCATGTTCTAATTACATCTTCACCAAGATTTGGTGTTGTCAGTCTTTGTAATTTTAGCCATAGGTATGAATTGTTATCTCACTCTGCTTTTTTATTGATATATAATATTTGTACTTATTTATGGGGTATTGTAAATCATTTGATACATGTATATACAATGTGTCGCAATCAAATCAGGGTAATTATTATTTCTTTCTCCTCAAACATTTGTCATTTCAAAAGGTTGGGAATCTCTAAGCTCTTCTGATTATTTTTAGATATATCAAAAGCTACATAGATGATAAAATTCTAATAGATGATAAAACACCAAAACTAATTCCTCTGACATTACTGTGTTTGGGTACATGTCATCTAACCTCTTTCCATCTATATTTTTCTACTCTTCCATTGGGATTTTAATTTAAGATTTTTATGACTTAAGACACACAGCAAATTTCCGTGTTTGTTGGCTGTTACTACATCTTTGTAATTTAAGACTTTTGCACATTTTTATTATTAATATTGAATTGTGGTAATTCTTTATATATTCTGGATAGTCACAACTCTCAAGAAGATCCACTATACTTTTGGATGGATCTTCTTACCATTACCTGCTTCATTCTTTTTTTAATTTTTTTTTATTTTTTTTTTATTTTTTTTTTGGTGTTGGGGATCGAACTTGGGTCCTTGTGCTTGCAAGGCAAGCACTTTAACCACTGAGCTAAATCCCCAGCCCTTACCTGCTTCATTCTACTCGAAGTTAGTTTGCACATTTAACGTGAGCCCAGTAAAAATACCAATTGACTTTTTTTAGCAGAAATAAGCAAGGTTATTCTAAAATTTATATTGAAAAATAACAAAAAAATAGACTGGACAACAAATTTCTGATAAAGAAGAAATAAGGAGCATCTAAACAATGAAGAAATTAAAAGAAACTATAAAATTTTACTAGTTAAAACAGCATGGGACAAAGTTTTGAAGGGTTTTTTGTGGTTGCTGTTTTACTTATTTTTAGTACATGCTTGCTGTGCATAATGGTTACACTCGTCCTGGGAGATGGTACATGTACATAACACGTCTTTGTTCTTTTTACTTCCACTTTCCTTACCTTCCCCCTTCCCTCTATCTCTTGGTCCCCTTTCCATTTGCAAAAGATCTAGATCGCTGTTTCCTATTATCTGTCTTTTATTTTGCTCTTTATTTAGAAATGAGACTAAGAAACTGGAAGGTTTGCACTCCAGGAGGCCAAGGCAGGAGGATCACGAGTTTGAGTTTACCTGGTACGATTTAGCAATTTAGAGAGACCCTGTCTCAAAATTCAAAATAAAGAAGGGCTTGATGTGAAGGCATTCGATCCCTAGTGCCATAAGGAGAGAGACAGAGAGAAAGAAGGAGGAGAAGAGGAGAGGAGAGGAGAGGAGAGGAGAGGAGAGGAGAGGAGAGGGGAGGGGAGGAGTGGGGAG